>JABSTQ010008937.1:0-39869 GCA_013358835.2 Ixodes persulcatus
GGTATGTGGACTAAAAGCGCGTTACGACGGTCGATCCACGCGCGTTGCCTTCGCTTCGACGCGCGCCCCCGATGGCCTTCCTTCGCGACGTCACGAGAAGAGCGCTACGGGCTTGTCTTCTAGGAGGTGTTGCCCGGGTGCAGCGCTCCGGGGGGTGTCGCGGCGGACGGCGGACGGCGGGCGGCGAGCGGGGGGGGGGGGGGGGGTGGGGGGGGGGGTAATTGGAGGCGGGCAACGAGCTGGGAAGGGGGGGGGGGGGGGGGGGTGTCGTCGAGGGCCACCGTCCCGGGTGCCGCTGACCCTAGTGACGCCACTGACTACCATAATACGGGCGTATGAGAAATGAAAAGTAGTGCTGCAGAACCAGGGGCCCTGGAAGTATGTCTGATGTGTGGGGGCGACGTCTGGGGGCTCATGTCGCATCGTGTAGTCCACCTCTCCCTTTCTCTCTCTCTCACTCAAGTCACCAGGCTCGATCTAAAATGGACCGTAAAAATCGACGCCTGCACGTAGCCATCTAAACTTTTCGTCAAAGGTGTATTTCACAGGTCGGTTTTTTCTTGTAAAATTACAAAGTGTAGTCCTCCTTTGGTAAAAAATAGGGCCAAGAAACTTGCCAGGGTCTACGACGGGCGGCGACCCAGATGACCAAGTCCAGTAGCGGGGTGTGTTTGGCGTTCGTGTTCATAGTTGGCGTCGGGAGCAGCGTCTGAAGGTGCAGCCGACCAGCGAAAGATAGCAGACGACACGCAGACGACACGCAGACGAAATTCGTTGGCAGCAAAAAGCGCCCCCGTTAGGCAGAAGCGTTTATTGTTCGCATTTACTTTTTAACCGAAGGTACATTTCAAAAAGATTATATCCATTTTAATAAACCATGGTGGTCGCGAGCCGTCGCGATTAGGAGGTAGCGCCATCTATCAATACGAACGCCAAACACACCCCACTACTGGACCCCTGCCGTCTGCGTTGCTGCCCGCCGTAGACCCTGGCAAGTTTCTTGGCCTTAATTTTTACAGAAAGAGAGCTACGCTTTGTAATTTTACAAGAAAAAACCGACCTGTGAATCACATCTTTGACGAAAAGTTTGGATTGCTACGCAGCCGTCGATTTTTACGGTCCATTTTAGATCGAGCCTGGTGACTTGGACCACCCTATATATATATCAATGGACGGGGATATATATATATATATATATCAACAACCACTGACGAAGCGCAGTGCAGAGAAATGAAGGCTGCAGTCTTATAGAACCTTCGGAGATTTTTTGAGGGGAAGGGGGGGGGGGGCGGTCGGAACAGCTTTCAGTGGGAGGGGGGGGGGGGGGGGGCAGGCCCCCACTGGTATAGAACCTGTTGGAACGTTTCGGAGCGCCTGTGCAGAACATTTTTGAAAATGTCAAAAATCGTTTCTATTTTCTGGATAAGTGTACGGAAAAAGTAACGTGAAAGTAATTTGTAACGAGTAAAGTCATCCCTTACTTTTCAGCGAAAGTAATTTGTAATTGTAATCCATTGCATTTTTCAAGTAACGAGCACAAGTCTACCTAATCATAAGCAGACGCGTCTTAAAAATCTCCGGATTTCACGACTTCTAAAGAGCATATGCCGGTTCGCGAGCATGCAGTGTGGACGTACTTCGCAGTAAGAGATGATTTATTTCAGTTAATTCCCCGGCCTCTTTTCCTAGATTGTCTGTGTCTTGAAACGGCGACGTAGCTGTACGAGGTGCAACTCCCCGCCGAATTACTCTGGGGATCTGCGTAGCCGCCAGGCACGTAGCCAGAATTTTGTTTCGGGGGGGGGGGGGGGGGGGGGCCGCCGCCCATGACAAAATGCTGTATGAGGGGGAGGGGGGAGAAGAGGTCCCAGCAAAATGGAAGATTTCGGGGGGGGGGGGGGGGGGGGCCGGGCCCCATGGGCCTCCCCCCTGGATACGTGCCTGGTAGCCGCCGATAGTTTTCGCTGTCACCTCAATGGATTTCAACAGCCGGCGACGTCTTTAACTTTCATCAATTATATACGTGCTCGGCTGTCGAACACAGCATTTTTGCCTGTCTCCTTTGTACGTGTCTGCGTGTGTTTTTTCTCTTATTGCCTGTCATGTCTAACGAGGGGAGATTTCAGAATGAAGACGTCTACCGACCCGTAGGGCGGAAGGTGTAGGTACCCGGCTGCATAGAGGCGCCTCCGTCGTACGGACCGTAAATAGCTTTTAAGAATAAATATCTAGATATATAGCTCTATGTTAAACAAATGTTAAGAAAAAAGAAGAACGTTTTCAAATCTCTCTAACGCGAAATTAGAGCGCAGCTCCTGAGGAGGAGGAGGGGAGGGTATGCCCCTGCTACTCCTCCGTACCCTCTCCTTTCGTCCTCGTCCTCCTTTCCTCCCCTCCTCCTCCGTACCTTCTCCTCCTCCGTACCCTCCCATCCTCCTCCTTTATACCCCCTCCCCCCACAGTTTCCTCGCTAAATTTAGCTGAAAAAATGGACGTCACGTGACCTCAACAGCATTTCAATTCCCCGCTAAATTTAGCGGGAAATTGAATTGCTGCTTAGGTCACGTGACGTTCATTTTCTCGCTAAATCTAGCGGAGAAACTGAATTTGTTCATATTGTGACGTAGCACGAAGTCATGTGACGTCATTTTCCCCGCTAAATTTAGCGGGGAAACTGAATTGGTGTTGAGGTTGTTGGAACTATTCAGAGCGCGCGAGGACACTGGAAAAAGTAGGAAAAAGGGTGCAAGCAGGCGACCAAAGCATTGGAGCTGCGACGACCACGGCCGCTTGATCACGAGCTGTGCACTACGACGAGAAGGAAGAAAAAAATGACCCGAACGACCTTGACATTTTTGTACCCGATGTCAGACAATTTAAGTAATTTGCTTTATTGGATCAAAGCGTCGACCTTAGACAAAAAGCATAGTCAGAGGTCACGCGACGTCAATCTTCCCGCTAAATTTAGCGCGGTTACGCCGACGCCGCGAAACCCGGAAACGGGCGCCTAAAAGCTGCGCTCTAAAAAAAAGAAAAAAAAAAAAAAAAAAAACTGGCTGGGTGGCAACAAAATGTTTAGCTGGGCTTGTGGGTTCATGACTGGAACTGAGCGCCAAAGGAACGGGGACAGGTGAAGAAGTGGACGACAACACGGGGTGCACTCGCAACAGAAAGTTTATTAGAAAACACACATGCTTAAATACCTAAAATAAACCTTGTCACTTCCAGCGTCCCCCCTCTTTTTCTAAACATAGAAGTTCTTTATCTGATAAGGCCACTGGCGGCTCGCTGATACAGATATCAGCCCCTCTTGTTTTGATGATGAATGCTTCGTAAATCTCACTGTTTTTTTTTGTTTTTTTTTTGTGCCGCTTCAGGATGATTGTGTTTGACAACTTCGGGGTGCACGGGCATCTATCACAGTGCACGGCCATATGGCCTGACGGCGTCTGTTTGATAGTTGCCGCGTGCTCTCTTGCACGATCATTAATGCAGCGGCTTGTTTGCCCTACATATGAGCGCCCACAGGATAATGGTATACCGTAGACGACTGATGTTTTACAATCCACAAACTTCGTTTGGTGTTTCTTTTTGCATTCGTCACTAGCCTCTTCCGAAGCATTTATCCTTCTGCACAAGGCCGAGAGTTTCTTCGGGGCCGAAAAAACAACCGGAACGTTGTAACGCTCCGCTACTTTTTTAAAGTTGTGGGTGATAGCGTGAAGGTAAGGAATGATGGCCGGTCTAATTTTTTGCCGTTCACGGGCGTTCAGGCGAAGACCTCTACATTTCATTTTCAGGCTGTCCGCTGCGTCAGTCAGAGATTTCCGCGGAAAACCCGCATTTTCTAGACGATCCACTTGTAACAGGAAGCTCCTGCCCATCTCATGATGACAGGATTTGGCCAATGCAGCTCCGAGACAGGACTGGGCGATACCTCGTTTTACCAGCTTGGAATGTGCGGAGTCGTAGGGGAGTACACCTTTCTTAGAGCGGGGTTCATAAGCCCAGCAAATGTGGTCTTCTAGAAACATAAGTTTCAAATCTAGAAACTGCAAAGACCCCCCCACCCCCCCGAGGTTCTTTCATGGGTAAACCTCAACCCATGGGAAAGGCCGCAAAAACTTCAATCAAATCAACTGCAACCTGCTGCTGGGTGGCGCAAGTCGCCGCTCGATTCAAAGGGTTCAGCCGTATCCATCCATTCATCCATCCATGGTATACACTAAAGCGCGAAACACATGCGCGTCAAAACTGTCCGATCCGACGTGCGAACTGCCGGAACGAACGCTCGAGGGCGAGGGTTTTCGTAGCCTCCGGTGCGACGAAAACCCTCGCCCTCGAACGTCCGTTCCTGCAGTTCGCACGTCGGATCGGACAGTTTTGACGCGCATGTGTTTCGCCCTTAATGCGCGGCTTTGACGACACGCCGCTCCGGTGGCGCAGCTGTCAGCACGGCGCACGCGCAGTGCGTCACTTCACGCAAATCTGGTTTCTGCGGACACGCAGTGCCCACACCTGGTGTGGGCACTGCGTGTGCGTTTGCCCACACCTGGTGTGGGCAAACGCTGACTTGTTTGTAAACAACTTGATGGTCTACGCGGAGCGCCAGTTCGTTTGCTTCTTGCACAGGGGTTGCGATGATGTCAGAACGCCAAGCTCTTTCTGGCTGATTGGAAAAAAAAAAATAGTGGGTTGATCTTAAGGTATCTAGCATTGAGGTATACCCACTATCCTTCCAATCAAGGTCAACCATAGCTCGGCGTCGTTTGGACGTCACCGCATCCCCTGCGCAAGAAGCAGACGACTTACTCTCCATGGTTTAGAACAGAGCCGTATATTAGGAGAGTTTGGACAATAGGCGGAGCAAAGGCCGCCACCAGCGCTGAATATTCCCCCCACGCTTAGAGCGTAAACTAAATTTGTGACACAGCGTCGACCAATCAGGAGACCTCTACTCCATCTCACAAATGTCGACAGCGAAGACAAAGGCACAGGCGCGTGAGCCTAGCTCAGCGAAACGCTATTGTTTGTACGAGACCTCGTGCATAGGAGGCACTTTCCAAAGCCACGCGCTCGTGCCCATGCTTTTGTCTGCACTGCTAGAACAGCGTCCTGAGACTGGCTGAAAGAAAGCAGTGCAAAGGGTGGGGTGCGCGAGCGTCTTGAGACGCGGAGTTCCGCTCGGCACGGCTCAAATTATACTTCGTTTCACTTTACCTGCGAGCGAAGCCAAAGCTAGAAGCGCGAGACCAGCGCTTTTTGCATTTCTCCCCAGCTCGCGCGCTCGAGCAAAGCCTGAACGCACGGAGCTTCCGTGCTCGCGCTTCCAGTTTTGCCTTCGCTCGCACATAAGGTGAAACGAAGTATAGTTTTGGCACAAATTTAGAGCACGCGACCACCGCTAGGGGCTGTTTCGCGGCCTGTGGTTGGCCCGAGATGCTCGCCTATTCAAACCAATGTATGGCCAAACTCTCTCAATAAACGGCTCTGGTTTAGAAGAAACAACAGCGCGCTCTATTAACAGTTCAACTTCTCTTTGCTACTTTCTTTTTCAGCGCGTTCACCGGTTTGTGCTTTTTCTTGTCTTGATACATGCGTTGGTAACTTGTGCCTATCCTCATTCTCCAAGGAATAAGGATCTCGCTAAAGAAATTTTAAATGGACTTTCCTCTTCCACGGCTTCTGTACGTGCACATCGGACATATTCATCATCTCTAAACCCGTAACTGCTGTATGCCCACACCTTGAGATTTTCTGCGGTGCACTACATTTTTTGCACCACCAGCTAGACCGCGGCACTCGGCATTCTTCCTGTGTGTTTTCCCGACTCGTATATCTCTTCTCCACCATTGCTCGACCTTGGGAGCATACTCGGGCGAGGAGCCATCCCTCATCGATTTCAGTCGCCAGCGCCCGTCGTGTCCGCTTGTTCAGATGGCCACTTTGTTTGCTCTGCGAGGCTGCACGGGCACGATGCGCCGATGCGATGGTACGCCGCCATTTCGAATCTGCTGCTCCTATGAGTTCGGCTGTTCTTTCTCGAACTATACCACTTGGTCCTTGATGCACACAGCATAGTGAGTAATTTAGAATAATTGACACTGTAAAGGGAAAAGTATTCTGTCATGTGACCCAAGACACCTGACGTCAAATTATAGCGAGAGATTTCGAGGACTTGTTATTTTGAGCACTTCAACTTCTGAGTTTCTTTCAACTTCTGAGTTTCTTTCAACTTTAAACAAGAACAACAACAGTCTCCTGGAGTCCTCAGAGCGGTAAGCCTTATAGCGAAACGTCGACTGTAACTTGACTTCTAGCGACTCTTTTGCAGATCCTTTCTATCAGCTTCGAACACCTTCGTATTCTACTTCAACTTCGTTGTAAGTTGGCTTGTAAATTCTGACCCGTGGTATATGTGCCAACTATGAATGCGTAAATGTCTTTTTGCGTCTTTCACTGCTGGGTTCCATGAAACCAAGAAATAAAATAAAAGCGATGCGACGCGTGGTACATACATACAGCTCGTCGCATATGTCCTTGCTCCATTATAAAGTACCCTTTACGTGCCGAACCGGCGATGGGCTTGTGGCACGCCCGAGCGAAGAACAGCATTAATGGCGATCACCTGGGGACCTTCTGTTGTGCAGCCAAAATCTCGGATACACGTCTCCTTACCCGCAACAAGCCACCTTCAGATTGCGGGTACCTCGGTCGGTAGAGTTCCTGTATAGGCTCCCTACGGGAGCCAGAGTTGCGCGTTTGATTCCACGTGCCGCGTGCCGCCCTCGCCGCTATTCGCCGAGATCCGATCACGTGAGGAGCCGTATCAAGTGTCGTGCAGCAAAGTAGACGTTGCACGCGCCCCGGCGTACGTTCCCCGGCTTATGAGCGCGCGAACGCGCGGCGCTGCTATTCGCCGAATTCAGTCACGTGAGGAGCTGAATCCACATGCCATGCATGAACGCGCAACTCTGGCTCCCGTAGGGAGCCTATACAGGAACTCTACTCAGTCGGTATTCGAACCCGCCACCTGGGGATCCGAATAAACTATAATAAAACCCGAAACGAAGACAAAAAAAAAAAAAGGGGGGGGGGGAGGGGGGGAAGGCGGGGGCAACGAGGTAGAGGGCATTAGAGCGATAAACTGGCAGCTGAAAGTGACCCCCAATTGGCCGCCGCCATGTTGCACATTTTTGACCACTAGACACGTGACCTTATAATTTTATGTCTGGATTTGAACGAAATGCCGCGCACAAATATTGCTCATTGACCTTCAATAACTTGGTGGTACTGTTATGTCAATAACGGTACCACCAAGTATTGAAGTAAGTACTGGTTTTGGTACGGTCCCGTATCTAGTGGTCAAAATTCTACAACATGGCGGCGGCCAAGGGAGGGGGGGGGGGTTACTTTGGCCTGATGAACGGGATACCAGTTTATCACTCCAAGCCCCTTTACCTCGTTTGGGGGGAAGGGGGAGGGGGGGAACGTTTCAATTGAGACGTTGTGTTTGTGGGGGCGCCCCCCCCCCCCCCCCCCTTTTTTTTCTGCCTCCGTCTCGAGTTTTAGTATGTTGCTCAGCAACCTGCTCGCCTGCTTAATAATGTTGTCTTTATACAGAATAAAATACATTAATTTACTGGTAGAAGTGGAGGCACATTGGGCGATATTAGCAGTTTAGGTCTCATACGTTTTCTGTGTCAGAACGTTTGAGTGGTTATGGCATGTATCTCTGAAAATATCTTACAGAAGACCAACCATGAACACGACTTTGCTTGCTTTCTTCGCCGTCTGGGTCCACTTGACTTGTTCAACAAACGACTCCCGCAACGTGGATCTTCCCGCCAAAAGTCCGGCAAGCATGCCCTCGGAGCTGTCTCTGCTAAAGAGCATGCTGGGCAACGTGATACCCGTTGTGCAACGCTCTTTCTCACAACCGAACGTGTCACGACCGTGCACCGGAGGGCTACTCGCACTGTCCAGGGGCCTTCTGAAGATGGACATCGCGGCGTGGAGGTGTAAGCTCTCAAAATATCTTAGAATCACCGGCATTTCTTTTCATCGGTTATCTTAGTTCTTTGTGTTTTCCAATCTCAGCTTTGAGAATGCCCCCCGACATTAACAGCAATGTCAAGCTGATTAGGTGGAGTTTTGCGGCAGACAAGGCAGACCATTCGATTACTTGACAGCGATAAAAGACAATCCTATGAACGTTCTTTGGCACCGCTTATTTTATTTAGTGAGAAAACTCTGACTTCAGCGCGGGAAGTTCACCATTAGCTCGTGTAACAAAACGAATCATAAACAGAATTTGTTTCGTCGAATTTGTCTAGCCTCCCCCCCCCCCCCCCCCCCACGCACACACACACTTCCGAAGAACACATATCCGACGCCACTGGATCTAAAAGCAATGTCTAAGACGGGGGATTCCAAACCCCAGCCCGCGGGTCGAATCAAGTCTTGCAACCGGCCCGCGGCCCGCTTCCAGCAGACTTGCAGCTACCGGTGCAAAAAGTGCGCCTAAAGAATGGTCGCCGCGACGCGCTCCAAATGCGCAAACGAAGATACAAGAACCAGAGAAACTGCGTTATAACGCGGGTCCTCTCGCCATATCATTCATTGAACATTGTCAACACCAGCATCAGCATTCTTGGTCCCCTGCTTCATGTCTGTTTAATTATGTTAAAATTAGGGGTGTGCGAATATCAATATTTTCGAATACGAATAGTTAGCTTCGAATATCGAATCGAATAGTCGAAGGCAGGTGCATTTATTCACAGCATTTTTATTTTCACATGTCGGAACTGCAGTTGATTTTTTTTTTTTAATTTTTGATTTTTGATTTGCAGAACTCCAGTTGATTTTCCTGCATGACAACTTGTAATCCTTCCTACAACTAGAATTTTCATTTTTGTGTTTTTATTGTCGTTAACACCAGTGAGGCACTGCTGTTAACGAGAATAGAAACACAAAAACGAAAATTCTAGTTGTAGGGAAGATCACAAGTTGCCTTGCAGAAAAATCAACTGCTGCACATGGTCAGGTAGGAGCGCTCCCTTCAAGCGGAAACCACACCTCCAGCCACAAAAAAAAAGAGAGAGAGAGAGAAAAAACTCTCTTACTCGGCACTGAAGTAGCAGGTATTGCCAGTGTTAAGAATGGAACCTTCGGCAACCTTCTTCCGAGTTTCAACGCTGCGGAAACGAGTCCCGAAACGAGTCCCGACGTGTTCAGGACTGACGCCCACCTGTCGAAGGCTGCCCAAAACGTGTCTCAACGCGTCCGTGACGTCAACGGGACGTGTGTGTGTGTGCGTGTGGGTTCGTGCGCTCCGGAAGGGGAGAGAGGCCTGGCCTAACTGCGGAGAACCTTGGCTATGACTCATTTCTGACTACGTCGCGGCGGACCCAGCTGCAAAGCACGTGGCGGTCGCACCTGCTGCCCTGGCGGAGAGAGAGGGAGAAAACGGACCCCTATATAAGGCGGGGCGTGAGGGCTCCATTTGTTCTCTTGGATTTGACGACTGTATCGCTACCATGTAATTAAACCGTTCGTTACGTTACCAATTCTCCCACCTCCACTGGACCCCTGGGTTCTTCTCTTCGGGGAATGGTCGTCGTCACGAGCCAGGAAGCTCTTCGGAGACGTGCGGCCTAAGCCCCGCCTCGAACACCAGGTATTTGATGCAAAGCTTCGCCAGACTCGGATAACTTAAGCACCCGGGAGTTCGCCACCACTCACACGAATCACTTTCTCTCTTTAGCAGTGCCTCCTCCGCATATGGTACCGATTCCCATTCTGAAGCTGAAACCACTTTCCATTGCACTTTTAGCTAAGTGGTCAAATGCTAGCCAAACATTGCTGACGGCGTTGAGCCTCGCTCTTTTGACTGTGTTGCAGCTTCACGCTGAGTTTCTTCAGTAGCATCAAATGAGGCTAGCTCTTGCAGCACCAGAGCTTTTAGCCATAATTTTTCCTTTGTAGCTTTACAAATAGTGGAATTGAAGCGTGGATCCAAGAACATAGCAAGGCATGCTTCCTTGTCCTCCTTATACAGAGTGAACCTTGCCTTGATGGATCTTATCAGTTCTGCGGGAAATTCTGATGCCCCAGCACAGTTACCTAGACAGTGGGGCATACCAAAAATTATTGGAACTCGGGAGGACAAAGACGGATACTTCTCAGCACTGCCAATAACAGTGGCATCAAATAACGGCTTCAGTGCATGTTCATATTCAGAAGCACCTTTCCACTTTGATGAACCAAGTCCATCGATGTCAAAGTCCGAGGTTGCAAGCACAACAGTGACTGCTTCTTTGAGTTCCAGAAGGCGAGACAACATTATATACTGGCTATTCCATCTCGTCTCCACGTCTTGAACCAGACGTAATGTGTCCTTTCCCATCTTCTCTTGACACTCCTCAAGCCTTTTTTGAGCTGATAAACTGTGTTTGTTTTGTCCCACAATATGCCTCACTTTCTTGCTCAGGCGATCAATGGCCGGCGAACGGGATCTCGCGTTCTTAATCGCCAGTTGAAGCGTATGTGCGAAGCACGCTCTTTCAGTCCACGGAAGTCTCCTTACCGCAGCACGGATGTTGCGACCGTTATACGTTACGATGAACTTCGCACATTCATCGGGTATCTCCCAGTCACGGCAAATTTCGTCCAGCATAGTTGCAATGTTCACAGCACTGTGACACGCAGCCATGTGTCGAGTGTTCAATGTGAACCGCTTCATCATGCATTTTAGAGTGAGAAGACGGCAGATGAAGCTCGCGTAACTTTCGTTAGCGTGCGATGTCCACATGTCGCTTGTGAAGGCAACTGCGGTAGTTCCGTCTTCGAAGGCACTGTTGAGCTCTGCTTTCACCTTCTTTCGGGTGTCGTCATACATCCGTGGCACAAGCACGCGCGAGAGGCAGTCGATAGTTGGGAACGGGTTCTGTCAGAAGTTTTTTGAAGCCGCGGTCTTCCACAATGCCATAAGGCTGTAAATCAAGCGCCACCATGGCGGCCACCTTGTTGTTTAGAGCTCGCACCCTCTTTTCTGGCAGGGGCTCCGTGCGGCGCACGAAGTCCGTCAGCGTCGGTTGATCTTTCCCTGGCGTACCAGCGGTAATCCCACGATACTCTTTCAACAACGTAGGATGTGCTTTGAGATGGTTGACAAGGGGCGTTGTCGTAAATGTGGGTGCTTTAAGCGCTGACTCGCATGCCGTACATTGCGCCATCGATGTCGTCACCCTCCGCGAAATATTTCCAAATAGCGCTATTCTCTCTTCGTTTTGGGGCCGTTTCTCGTTTGTTCCTCCGCTTCGCAGACGGTTCCCCGCAATCACCTACATCCGCCATAACACGGGTGGGCGAACGCGAAAGTAAGCACAGTTTAAAAAGTCAGGAGTCACAAAAGCAAAGAAACTCGCATATTATCGCTACCGACACCGACGCCACCAGTTTAGGTTGAAGCAAGGAGGTTATAAGTACTAGGAGGGGGCACGTTGCAATATCGGTGATGCCTAGTCATAAAAAGTTTAAACGATGTTGTGGCCAACGTGACCGTAGATCTCTCTGGCAATTGGTGCGCGTGACATCTCACTAGTGAGATGTATGGTTGATTGTAGAAGGATTTCTTGTAGGCTTGCGCGCGCTCCGTCCGGTAGGTTTTATCAGATCGAAGGCTTGACGAAGGCTAGCTACGGTCACGTGATGTTGTCACGTTGGCCTGATAAGTGAGGAGGGTAAGGAGAAAAATGAGAAAGAGGCGAGGCGTCAAGGGAGCATGGCTTCTGGAGGCTACGCGGCTGACGCCATGCCCTCCCCTACCCTTCTATCCTCCTTGGGTTGAGGCCGCCATGCATCGATGTCGCTATCAATGGGCCCTTCACCGAAACCGAAGCCGAAAGCAAAGCTTGCGCTTGCGAATACGTTCTCGAATATTCTATTAATTTCGAATATTCGTGTTACGACGAATATTCGAAAGATACCAGTCTTAGTTTACGAATCGAATACGAATATTAAATGTATAATATTCGATTCGTATTCGAAATTTCGAATATTCGCCCACCCCTAGTTAAAATTCCTTTTCATCATCACGTGTCCTCTCTATTGAAAATTGTCAGCATTAGTTTTATCATTACCCTTAGTGTTTTACACTGCGCGAATGTGCTAAATTCCCACGCGCTTTGATTTATGCCTGGGGACTGTTCTTGGCCACAACTGTCCTGTCATAATTAGCTAAGTATTAAATTTCAAGTTGAAGTATATATATTCATGCACCTTAGTTGTTTTTTTAATACTTACTTTAACAGGACACAGCGCTTGTCCTGTATACTTCTTGTCTTTGTCTTTTTTGCGCTATTTTATATGTTTACTTTAACATTCATTTCTGTGTCTAAATCCTTATCCAGGTTTACTTATTTGGTGGTTTTTGTTTTATCTCGTTTATAATTACTATTTCTTTCCGGCCCTCGTGACTGCGACAGATACCTAATCAGGCCCCTTAGCCACAAAGTTTGGAGACCCCTGGTCCAAAGGAATGAAAATAAAATATAGTCTTATTTCCTTACAGTTCTGGACGCCACCGGGAAGTTCCCGTCGGGCCTGCTAGAAGGGTCCACGGCTGATCTGGGTGCTTACGACGAGTGTTTGGCTTCCAGGATCGAGATTTCCGAGTTCAACAGCGATTCGTTCAGCGGCCAGTATTGCAGCGTATTTTTTAGGCCGCAGAGGTCGAAGGTTTTGGACCGCCTGATTCTCCAACTGACCCGGTACCCAGTCGTTAGGGTCAGTGCGAGGAGAAAGTCCAAGTTGTTCCGTGAATATCTATGCAGCACGAAGGTGTTTTAACTTGAATAACCAACTTCACACGAACAGTACGTCTGATTACCATGGAGTCCTTCCTTATCATTAACTACTCGGCACGAGGAGACGCCAGGCTCTTTAAATCGACCGGAAAATTTGGTTTCTTAACCTATCGCGCTACGACTTTGTGCAGCGTTGCACACAGACGGTGCATTTTTTTTTTTGTAAAATTTGCAAAGAGCGAACTTACCTGAGGAAAAAGCAAAGAAAGAAAAAGGCTTAGCTCCTATGGAAACGCAGCGACGCCACCGGTCTTCAAAGAGCACGGCGCCGTTTCGCACGGAAGACAAGAGATGGCGCAAGCGGTCACGACGCCAACTGCCGCCAACGAACGAGCAGACGACGCCGAGAGCCGGCGTATTTAAAGGGGCACTGACACGTCAAAATTATATTTTTTTTATTATCCGAAACGATTGAAAACGATGCCGGGACATTACCCTCAAAATTCGAAACTTGAAAATTCAGTATTTGTGAATTAAAAAAAACAATTTCCAAATGCCGAATTTGAAGTTCCCGCGCGATCCGCGCCAGTACAGTGAGTCAAATTTTGCGGTCTCCTGAGACTCGACTTTTTTTCAGACCTCCGCCGTTGCCACGGCAACCCCAAGCGAGATGGAGGTGATATCACGCCGGCGCGGGAAAGAACCGGTTTCTTTCCCCACTCGCCGTGTTGCTCGCCGACGATGCCGCCAAGTTTTCCGAGGGAGGGTACAAATCTAGGAAGCAACATCACACCGAACTCTGATTTCTGGTATTTCAGAAAGAGGGGCCGTAGGGCGCTCGCAATTGCGTTAAAAAACATGTTTTACGATTGCCGTTATTAAATGTTATAGAAATGTCACCTACAAAGCTTCTAAAATTCCTGATTTTTGACGTCACCGATCAAAAGAAGCGAGGAGGTGAGCGCGGGAAATTTAAACGCCAAAAATAAAAAGGCGCACGCGCGCGCGGGAAAATTTGTTTTTCGCGATGCGGTTTTTTTTTGCGCGTCTGTGACTACAACTTGCATCGTTTTAGACAATAAAAAAAATTCGACCTTTGGGTTGTCAGTGCCCCTTTAACAGACAAGGAACTGCAGTTGCTTGTTGTTACCGCGCCTGTTTTTGTTTCTGCTACTGTCGCCGCCTGCGGAACGCGCGCCGCTTTTGAGTCGAAAAGATTGTCTGCTAAAGACGCTGGCTCTCGGCGCCGTATGCTCGTTCGTTGGCGGCGTTCGTTGCGCCATCTCTTGTGTCCCGTGCGAAACGGCGCCGTGCTCTTTGAAGACCGGTGGCGTCGCTGCGTTTCCATAGGAGCTAAGCCTTTTTCTTTCTTTACTTTTTCCTCAGGTAAGTTCGCTCTTTGCAAATTTTACAAAAAAAAAAAAAAATGCACCATCTGTGGGCAACGCTGCACAAAGTCGCAGCGCGATAGGTTAAGAAACCAAATTTCCCGGTCGATTTAAAGAGCCTGGCGTCTCCTTGTATCACCCTGTATATGGACGCCGGTGCGACGTTAGTTACATCGACTGGTAGGAAAGATGAACCGCGAGTTTGGCTTCGTGACTTCGGTTTGCAGCGTGAGTCGATCGATTCTTGATGTAATCATCGATCGCTGAAATGATCAGCGAACGAACCCATCCAGTTCATTCTAAAAGAAGCGTATGTCTACATGCGCGTGTAGGAAACGCTAGGACGGAACAGAAGGTTCCAGCGAATAACTAAGATTACGTTTAAACCTTAAAAAAAAAAGTGGTTGGCACGGAGACATTGGGCAGGTGAAAAATCAGGTCACTGTCATTTCGGCCGATAGTCGCATTAAGGCCGAGCGTGCATTACGGCCGAGAGGGTCGAAAGGGCCGGGAGGGGCTTTGAGGCCGAAAGGGCATAACGGCCGAGAACTGCATTAAGGCTGATAGTCTCTGAATGGACTGCTGTGGCTGCCTCCTCGGGGGTTGCGTTGTGGTTGACGACTGTAGTCGATACCATATTGGATAGATGGCGCCATATATTTCTTGTTATTTGTCAGTGCACACTGCATCTCTCGGTGAAGCCCAACACTGCGTCTTTTCGTTTCATTACTTCATCATTTACGGTTATTAATTTGACCGTTTCGACTAGCTTTTCATTTCTCCTGCACTCCATGGCAACATTATTTGGCAAAGGGCGAAGGCTATGCCCCCGTGAGCCAATTAGAGAGACGGAACGAAGCACGTGACACTTCTCCGAGGCAAGAATGCACTCCTACGGTGAGTTTTCATGTTTTAACATTCTGATTGACAGGCACTGCAGTACGTTTTGCTGTTTGTCAAGGTATGCTGGCTTTGCTTTCACGGCGGCCATCTTGTGTGGCGTTTCTGTACGTTTTATTTTTAGCAACGCATAACTAAGTGCACAACAGTTATTTTGCAAGCTTTTTGTAGCAAAGATGGGTAAATTATGACAAAACCCAGTAGTCATAGCAAAGATACTGCTTACATTCAAACGCCCATATACTTGAGCAAAAAGGAAAAAAAAAAGAAGATTCATGCTGAAACTGGTGTTTGGCTACGCTGATTCTTGACCAGATCCGTTAGCATTCGGAGTGGGACCGTACATTTCATCGAAGCTGTTTAATCGAAGCCGTCACATCGAACGCCGTTTCATCGAATGCCTTTGAAGCAGAGGTCGATGATAGTTCCATGTTGCCAGCGATTTCTTTTAATGGCTGGAAGTAATACAGCTGACTGCACCGAAAGTTCCTGGCCTTGCTTTGATTACTCGACCAAACGGTTGCCATATGCTAGGCAGCGCCGCAACTTCAGCTATACAGTAATGACCACGCGTGATATTTTCTATGCTTCCCTGATTGCCAAGCTTCATATTTTTCCTAGGTCCCACTCGATGAAGGTTTCAATATCGCATTCGAGTATTAAGTTTTCCCAGTGTCATTTTCAGTTACCGATATGACAACTTACGGCCACTGCTGACCTAGGTGGTCTTCCCGTGACAAAGTGCCCTCCTGTCAATTGATCTCATAATATCATTTCCGCGAGCCTCCCGGCTGAACCACAATTTCGTCGTTGACGTCACCTATCCAATCTGCGAAAATACCTCGACGAATGACGAGACTGAAATTATATTAAGCTTAGAAATGAAGTCTGAGTTGTAACACTGAGAATGATGTTTCTTCCGTGTGGCGCCACCTATCTTATTTGGTGGCAACTAAAGTCGTCACCCACAACGCGATCCCCGAGAAGGCGGCGGTACCAGTCCTTTCCAAGACTATCGGCCTTTATGCAGTCCTCGGCCCTTTCGCCCTACTCGGCCTCACAGCCACACCCGGCCTTTCCGCCCCACTCGGCCCTAATGCAATCTCGGCCGTAATGCGACTATCGGCCTTAGCGAGATGCTCCCGAAAAATCACGGTAATTGTTCCTCCGGTTGTCACATTGTCCAGGTCTGATCGTCTTCTTGGCTTTGTCATTGCGTAAAAAACGCAGGACGTGAAGATTCCAGCTAATCTTATGATTGCTTCAAAGTTAATGCCGCAGTCTATGCGGCATAATTTGATATGATAAATAAACTGTTAAAGGAGCCAGAAAAAAAAAAAAAGTGAACGTAATAAGCTACACTTGGCGTTTTTTTTAGGCTGTCGGTGATTGTGGGAATTTTTGTTTTGTTTTGTTTGCAGTGATTTTTTGTTTGCACATTTTGCAGTAACATGTTCACAGATTTGTTTAGGGTGTGTGTTTGACAAATGTACGTCAATTTCACTGAAAAGTTTTGAAAATAGAAAAAGCCTTCAACCGCCCGTGATAAAAAAAAAAAAGATCTAGTTGCACTTTGAGTGTTTTTATTTATTATTTCGGGAGTGTAGCAGGTTTTACTTGTTAACGGAGCTAAAAAAAAGGTAAAGATTGTGCAACAATTTACCCATGCAACTAGATTTTTTTTTATTCTCAAAAAAAGGGTATTACCTTACACCCTTTTGTTCCATATAATACTATATATTAGGTTTATAGGCTTTTTGAAAATTACGACTGGTCCTCCATTTTAAAGGGCGATTCAGTCGACTCAGCGGCGAAGTCGTTTACGACGGTAGTGAGAAATGGAATGAAAAACTTTATTCCAAAACGATCATCGAAACCTAGAAAGTATCCTTCGTGGTATTCTAAAGATCTAATATCTTAGATCAAGAAAAAATCGCATTGTCACAAATTGTACAAAAGAAATGGATCGCAAATGTGGTATGCTAAGCTCAGCATTTATCGGTCTCTTGTTAAAAAGTTATTTATTCAGGACGAGTGTGTGCATTTAAACGCAGTAGAAAATAGCCTTTCCACAAACCAGATAAGTTTTGGAAATTTGCTAGACAACATACAAAAGGTAGTACACACGGTATCTGTCTAAGAAGAAATTCTGATTATCTGTCTAACCTAAAGGATATCGCTAACTTTTTTGCAAGTCATTTCAGTGGTTGTTTTTCCTTCTGATGCTCCTAAAGATAGTGCATTTCTTGACGATCCTGTCTACTCTGATGTTTGTGCAGTAGACAAAGTCACTGTTAGCGAGATCTTGGCGGCTATAAGGAAACTGAAGCCGAAACTAACACCTGGTACAGATTATGTGCCTAACTTTATTGTTAAAGGTTGCTCGAATCTTTTTGCATTTCATTGAGTAAGGGTATATTTCCATCTGTGGAAAGAGTCTATTGTTGTTCTTACTCATAAGACGGGGGATACTTCGCAAGTTGAGAACTATCGCCCTGTATCATTGCTATGTTCTTTTTCAAAGGTATTTGAAATAGTGATGCACACCCGTCTGTCTTTTTATTTCAAGCGACGTATCAGTTCTTTTCAGCACGGTTTTATCAAGGGGCGCTCAGTCGAGACAAACCTCTGTACCTTCCTTGATTATTCAGTACCTTGTGTTTGTAATCGCGGTCAAGTTGACCGTTGTTTATTTTGACCTCTCGAAAGCCTTTGATAATGTGAACCACGCTTTGCTGCTGCACAAATTGTCGCGTAATGGCCGTTTCTCCTGTGCTTTTATTATGGCTTGAAAGCTACCTGACTGACCGTCGTTGTGTCGGACGCATTTTAAATAAGTGCTCTGATCCTTTTTATCCGTCATCGGGAGTACCACAGGGCTCCAATTTGGGTCCACTATTGTTTTTGATCTTTATCAATGAAATATCTACTTGCGTAGTAAACTCAAACGTGCTGTTATTCGCAGACGATATCAAGCTCTTTTTGAGTATTAGTTTGATCGAGGACTGTGACATTCTTCAGAGTGACCTATCGCATATTTTAAACTGGTGTCGGGAAAATTGCTTAATCATTAATCTAGAAAAAAACTAAGGTCATGTCTTTCAGTAAAAAACGTGAAATTATACAGTATTCATACTCAATTGATGATAAGTGCATTTTAAGAGTATCATCGCTTCGTGATCTCGAAGTGTACTTTGACACTACTCTATCGTTTGGCTGCCATGTCGCCCATACTGCCTGTTCTGCATTTAGATTACTTGGAATGATTACTCGATTAACTAGAAAGTTTGAAAACTATGCTTGTTTCCTTCGTTTATTTTGTTCTATTATCAGATCGAGACTAGACCTTGGCTTTGTGGTGTGGAATTCACTGACACTACGTGATGCAGCTAAAATAGAGTCAGTTCAGAGACGCCTTGTGCGCATAATTTATGACAAATACCTTGGCCGAAGGGCATTTTTACAACTATGAACTCCTGCTCGACAAATTTGGCCTACAGTGTCTATCCCTCAGAAGATTATCGCGTGATGTAGCTTTCCTGTATAAAATAATTCACGGGGACATTGACTCAACACTTTTATTCACAGTGAATTTGAAGTTGAACGTACCGACTTCGCTCAAATAGGAGAGCTCTCACTTTTTATCCCCACAATCAACACATGATATCACCAACAACAAGAATGCAGACAAGTGTAAACAATCTTGGGCATGAAAATTTTGATATTTTTGATAGCTACGTAAATCTCAGTAGACAATTAGATGAGATTATTTTCCGTCGCTAGAAATGTACTGTCGTGTTTTGTTGCATGCTAGTTTTATCAGTGGAGCATGTTTTACAGCTGCTGCAATTTTTTCATTGTGCCACATTGCAGATCCTTTGTTGGTTGTTGATTGGCACAATTAAAGGCATTATGATGATGATGATAATGAATACACTCCCAACCTTCAGTTCGACGTACAGCGCACTATAGTCGAACAGACGGCCTTAAATTTTACGAGGTGCTTGATGACGGTGTGGTATAACTTATTAAATGGCTAAAGTACGCATCAAAGACCACAGAAAGAAAACACTGAGGTTTTGCACTAGGGCCAAGAAAACCCCGATTATTATATATTTTTTTTGTAGTCAGTAACACGTACATTAACTATTTTAATAAGTCGTACCTCACAGCTATCAAGCCTCTCGTGAAAGTTAGTACCGTCAGATTGACATCAGTGTGCTGTATGTCGAACTGAAGTTTCGGGGTGTATTATATGGGTAAAAGGGTGTATTAATACACCTTTGTTTTAGAGTGCACCTTTTTAAGAAACGACGATGAAATCTATTTACTATTTTTGTAGACGCAATCAATTGAAAACCCGATGAAAATCGTCTATGAGACTAAACGTCCTGCCTTTTTGAACCAATAAATAAAATAATGATTATTATTTTTTTTTTTTTTACAAGCGCGTCATTTATAATTGCTTATGTATTATTTTTGGACGAGTATTTTGTGCGGAAAAGAAGCTCGTTGAATGTCAATATTTGTTTTTGACTGTTATATAGTGTTTTAAGGTTATGTATAGAAATACAACGCGGTCTGTAATATTGGTTCTTCAACAAACATGGCTCCGAGTCAGAATTTATAGCGCGCAATGTCAACTCCACTGCTGGCATGCTATTATTCTGGCTTGGAAGGGATTTTGGCATAACAGAGATTCGCCTCGGCGTAAACGTTTCACGAT
Source organism: Ixodes persulcatus (assembly GCA_013358835.2). Taxonomy (NCBI): domain Eukaryota; kingdom Metazoa; phylum Arthropoda; class Arachnida; order Ixodida; family Ixodidae; genus Ixodes; species Ixodes persulcatus. The sequence goes on from JABSTQ010008937.1 coordinate 19,824, forward strand.
CTTGAACGTGCATTCATTTCAGTTCGGGAATATTTTTGTCAAGTCCACTGGAGATAAATGCTCTTGCTTTACAGAAGAGATTCAACTTGACCACGGTCCACAAAGCTCTAAAGAAAGGAAGGATTCATGGCTTAAGGTTCGGCCTCTGCGTCCGTCTGTCTGCAAAAAGGCTGAAGTGGAGCTGGTGCTTGGATCACGTAAACATTCGTGCATTATTATTTTTTTTTCAAGTGATATATCAAATCGGTACCTAATGTAAGCGGAAACCCTCTCGTTTCTGTTCTATCACGGGCCATAACATGACTAAAGATGATCATAACAATGATAAACTAAATTGTAAACATAGGTACGCGTTTTATTGATGACGATTTTTAGGACAACTTTCCTGCTGTCTTCTACAATTTTTACCTCCCGTGATTTGAACACACTTTTAGTAAGCGGCTACTGTTTAGACACTTGGTAGAGTTTCAAAAGTTGGCAGGTTTTTGCCCATTTTTGGAGGCTGCAACTTTTAAATGAATACAGCACAAACAGTGATAGTTTCATTTGAGACTCTTTTAGGACGCGCTTTTGTGAATGGAAACATTTGATAATCATCTCGATTTAAGAAAGTGTCGCAGCCAGTGCTTGCGCTAATCTGATTAGTAAAACTAAACATATTCTAGATAAGCGCGATAATTACGGCATTTGGTTAATCCAACAAAATATGGACATGTTTCCGGAGATTTTGAACGTTTGTGAACACTGACTCAAATTTTTCTGCTTTTACAAGCATTCTTTATAATCCTCTCCAAAGTTCTCAATGATCATGATACTCCAGTACCTTCCATGATTAACCAGCTAGGGCCTCTTAAACCTAGTATACATTTAATCATAAGGAGTATTTAATTTATTTATTGACAACTGATGGTTTGTACCTCAGTGACTCAGATGATGGGCGTGACATCGTTCGTGGCTGGATGCCGGACAGATGAACCGGAGCAGTTGAATGCCGTTCAGATCGCCTTTGTGTAAGCATGCATGATTTCAGACCCTTCCGCGTTGACGAAAATACCTAAAGTCATTTTATGCGGTATTTACGAAACCAGTTTTTATTATTACAGCGCTGTATTCGGCGTCCTGCTTTTCCTATTGGCTGCTGGAACCTTGGTGGACACGTTCTCAAGGATGCAAAACAAGCCTGCGTCGGATGATAAGCGCCGTAGTGCTGGTAACTGTCTGAAAATTTCCGAGTGGCCAGTTATCTAATAGATAACTCGAGAAACAAGGTATTTGTAACGGCAGCTGCTGATACAGATTCGCAACACCTGTAGAATTTCTCTCACGGAATGCGTATGACTCAGTGGATCCTTGAATACAGTAGCTGGAAGGAGAAAGCTGCAAACATTGCGAACCTGTTGGCAGTTAACTCTTTTACCAATTAAGGGGCGAAGACGCTTTTAACGATGAAGAAAGAAGCACGCAGTTGAAGAGAAATCGAGATGCAAATAACAAAGAATGTTCCTTCGTTAGTTTTATGCTGGTAATTAGCTTACAATGGGAATAGAGCCCTTTTGAAATTCTGCGCTCTGTTGGAATCTCTCGAATTCGTGCACAATGACGGGCGCAAAAAACACTGCAGCCAAGTGTGGCGGTGTCTTTTGTCAGAGCGTCGAAGTCAGAGCGATGTCAAGGGCTAGAAGACGTGCAATCGCATGGCCATAAACTAAAAACGCAACGTCACGGTGCACTTTCTACATTTGGTTAGATTAGTTAGAAGGCAAACACACCCCCTCAGAAAAAGTAAGGAACTCAGTGGCGTAAGCGCTTCCGGCACGGTTTGATCGGCACGTCGGCTCCTAGAATTGCTACCATTATATCTATTCAACAGCTTACGTAATGACTTGCATTGCACGTTCCGCACTCTCGGTTGTTCCACATTGCGCAGTAGTAGCGACCATCTAACAATCGGCACGTGACTTTCGAAAGGGTCTACGAGCTGACAAAGTGAGGGAGAGGAGGAAACGAGAGGGGACGCCAGAACGCCGAGCTCTGGTTCGATAGATTAGAAGGTAGACCTAAAGCTAGCTGCCCCTGTCTCTACTCATCGTTCGAATGCGTTCAAACGCCGACGTCCGGCGTCCGGCGTTCGCGTTCGAAGAGAAGTTCAAGGAGATGCCCAACTTCCAGGATAGCCTTCTCCTTCTGACGTTGGTGACGTGAAGCCTCAGAACGCTCCGGACTTGTGTCTAGGTGGTGTTGATAGGAACAAGTGGTGGTATGTTGCCGAACGAGAGCCTTTTAGTGCGCCGTGAGGTTTGTTTACGTATTTACGCATCCAGAAAAGTAATACTACGATACAAAATGTTAATATTGTTGTTATTATTATTATCCCCAATAATATTATTGTTCAATAAACAGTATTATAATTTATTATTATGCTTCCCTTTGTATCGGGTGCATCGGGTTTGATCAACAGTGGATTCTGGGTCTAGCCAGTCGCCTCCTCTGCGATTTACTAGATTTGAGTGTTTTGAACTGCTCGATCGGGCTCACGTAGTCGCGTTTGCAGCATTAACAGTCTCCAAGCGTCTCCGCATTTCCGCCCACTTTCCTTCTTGCCAGGCAACAAGCAATGCGTGCGCACGTGCAAACGCTCTTTATGGTTTCAGTTGCTCCCGCTCTTAAAGGTGTGGTGCAACGATCTTCGGACTTTGGCCAATTAACTGCGGATGTTCATATGTGCCACCTATGGAACGAAGAACAGAGAACCGTATTTTCTTGCGAGCGCTAGTTTTTTTTTTTATTTTAGAAAATAAAACAAATCGAAGGTCAAAGTGCCTCTCAACTCACCACGTCGCCTTTCGAGTGACGTACTCTGGGGGATCACGTGGTTTCCCCTTGGATTCTCTCTCCAAAGACCCCAGCCGCTTCCTCCGCCATTGTCTACTTTTAAAGGATTAGCATCGTCGAAGGTCGCGGCAAGTGATCGACACAAAAGACGGTTTGCCACGGGGCTGACGGCGAGTGTATAGCAGCGGACGGGGACAGGTTTTGTTGACTTCCGCGTATCCCCTAGAGACGCTGTCATCGTAGTTCCCGTAATCGCCACACGCGGCTGCAGATCGGCAAATAATTCTGTTTTTTATTTGCGATTACGCAGCGGAATAGCAGTTTTCCGGGGCAAGATGACGCGTTTTGTTGCGCGAGCTACACTGGCCGAGGTTGAGCAGATTCGCGTGGCTCGCATAATGAGCCGTGTTCCGTGCTGCGCAAGCGCGACGAGCAGTTACGTCACACGGCGCACAGCTGGCGCGCCGGAGCCGCCGCCGCCGCGGGCTCCGCCGCCACCGCGCGCGCCCCGCCGGTCTGCGCAAGCGCAAGGAGCAGTGACGTCACACGGCGCACAGCTGGCGCGCCGGAGCCTCCGCCGCCACCGCCCGCGCCTCGCCGGTCTGCGCAAGCGCGACGAGCAGTGACGTCACACGGCGCACAGCTGGCGCGCCGGAGCCGCCGCCGCCGCGGGCTCTGCCGCCACCGCGCGCGCCTCGCCGCTCTACGCAAGCGCGAGGAGCAGTGACGGCACACGGCGCACAGCTGGCGCGCCGGAGCCTCCGCCGCCGCGGGCTCCGCCGCCACCGCGCGCGCCTCGCCGGTCTGCGCAAGCGCGAGGAGCAGTGACGTCACACGACGCACAGCTGGCTTGCCGGAGCCGCCGCCGCCACGGGCTCCGCCGCCACCGCGCGCGCCTCGCCGGTCTGCGCAAGCGCGAGGAGCAGTGACGTCACACGGCGCACAGCTGGCGCGCCGGAGCCTCCGCCGCCGCGGGCTCCGCCGCCACCGCGCGTGCCTCGCCGGTCTGCGCATTCCAGAGGAGTGACGTCATAGCCGCGGCAGACGCACTGGCGCCACCGCGTGCCCAGCTGTGCGCCTCCGTTGCGCAGTAGCCAAGTCTGACGCTGCATCGGAGCCGCTTGATAGCGCCTCTCTTTTTGTGCGCATAAGCTCACGCTACGTATATCCTGGCATAGCCGAGCTAAGCCACCGCAATTTTTTTTTGTCACTTGTGCTTGGACAAACAATATAAAAAAAAAATTACACCATCTTCCCGAGGGGAACCATGGGGTGATGCGGAGCATCGTGTTGGTTCCGAGGAAAGAGTCAGTTGCGTGCTGACGTCGAGAGATGGCGCCACCGACTGCCCTAGCGTTACCCCCTACGCGAGCCTTCGTCGCGGCTCGCGGCAGAGAAACTTGGAACGCTTGCCGCTCGCCGTTTATTTTTTTTCACACTTGAAGGAGAGGAGACTGGAGGAGGAGAGTTGCGCGTGCGCGCGCGGTGTGAGGAGAAGCAAACGCACGCGCAGTGCACGCAGCTGGTAGAGAGAGAGAGCGGAGAGAGTAACGCGCAGCTGTTGAACAGAGGGAAGGAGGAGAGTTGCGCGTGCGTAGTTCGAGTGCCGACTACAACGCCGACGCCGCGGGACATAGACCCGAGCAAGAGATGCTCCGCATCTAAAATACAAACTGCCAATTCTTTCAAAATTGTTGCACTACCCATTTAAATATGAGCTCTCTAAGTACGCCGTGTGTCTACGTCGTCTGCTTAGGCTTCCTTGGTGCGTTTTGTGCTTGGTGCATGCTCGGCGTCTGACTTCGTCTGCCCGCGCGTCGCAGACGAAGTCTTGTTAAAATGACCTGCTGTTGGAAGTACCAATGCAACAGGATGAAAAAAAAAATGAAAAAAAAACCTGTAGTGCTTTTTTTTTTTTTTTTAATGAAGTACCCGCTGACATTGATTTGAGAGAAAAGTGGCTTGCCGCGATCCGACGAGAAAACTAGACACCGCGTGCGACGTCGTGCTACACTAAGGTATGCGGCGAGCAGCGAAACGCGTTTGCTTCTTCCGAGATAGCGGAACATTCAAATATCAAATAGGACAATCAGAGCGCCAGAATTCCCTCATGGCCACATGCGCGGGTGATACGGCGCTAGTACACTGATTCAGCGCTAGCGTATCACCCGCGTATTCGGATTACCCAGAATGATGGATTATGCGAAATTGCGGAAATGCTTAAAAACTAAAACAAACTACCTTTCTTTTTTTGCGTAGGACGTTGGACAAAATGCATTACAGCTTTCTCCGCAATCAGCAACACGGAATCTCTCCTGAAGCCCACATCCCCAGAACTGGTCTGCTTCAAGTGCCTTAACGGATTGCGCTTCTTTTCTGCCGTCTGGGTTATTCTCGGGCACAGCTACAGCGTCCTTGATCCACATATTTTGGGTTAAGTAAGCCCCTTTGCCGTTTCGTGAACGTTGCTGCTTTTCATCGGAAAACATAATGACAGTTCAAAGGTACCTCATCATGTTCACACATAATATAATCGAATATATTATTCAAGACACCGTTAAACAATCGCACTGTCACTGCTTTCATTAAACAAAGTAAAACGTAAACATAATGCCTTTAAGTGTTTTAACTGCTTCCACAAAGGAGAAAAAAAACCAAAAACATCACTCAAATTTTGCTAACCTGAGTTATCAACCGGTTTGGGCCTTTTTGATTTGGATGATTAGGTGCTTACGTAAACGTAAAAGCTTCGTAATGAAAATCACGAGCGATTTTTTGCTGTTGTTTGTTTGAAAGATGTTTTCTGATTGAATGAACGAAGAAAGCAATAACAAAAAACTTATCTGTGTGTCTCAGTTATCTTGCTTTATGAACGCTGAAAGTTTAGTAAGCTCATTTTATATATTATGATGATCGTGTGAGTGATTTGTTTCGATGTATTTAAGTCATACTTTGCGCAACCTTACCGGCTGTTTCAGCGCAATAGAAAACAGCAGCCATGAATCTGCAACCGTTTGCATATACTAACCTTCGCTCACTTAGACGTGGGAATCTTGGAGTTCCCCTGGGCACTCCTTCAAGCATGCACGGGTGTCCAGGTGTGCGTGAATTACCGAGCCCATAAGCAAAACATAAAAAAAAAACTGTCAGCGTTTCCACTCTGGTGAAGAGGGAAGACCAGCGGAGCAGTACAATGGAAAGTGATGGCCGGCCACAAGTCGGCAAGCCAGAGTGGAAAGGCTGCCGCCATCTATGAGCGACGGTGGCAATCAGACACGTGGCTTGCCGCCGTCGCTCATAGATGGCGGTAGGTGTCCTGAGTTCGGTGTCTTCATTTCTTTGCGGGGGACACGATCCTGGGGAAACTAGCCCTTAACAGCTCCGCTGTACAAAAAAAACTTCTGTTACTCCGTACACGTCGTTCTGTCCGTCCCTTCACAAACGACTCCGACAGTATAGACCGCTTCTGACGATGTTTTCCATTTGCGGATTGCAGGGCGAGGATTGGGAATTTTCGAAATGACCCACGAGATTCTCTTCTGCATAATCTCCAATGCTTACCCCAGCGTAGAAACGTTCTTTGTTATCAGGTAACCTGACGTAATTTCTCCACTCCCAAGCACGCAAGGTGCGGTCCGAAAATTACATTGCGTATGAAACCCGTGCAATCTCTAATGAACGCCCTTCCCCGAAATATCGCCCACCTATTAAGGAAGCTTAGTAGATCGTTCCCATGACTCCGATAACGATACCCGCGGTACTCCGCTGACACCTTTGAGCACGCATCCTACCGTTATCGGATATCGTTATTGGGAGTATCGGAGGTATCGGAACGATCTACTAAAACTCTGTATATGGCGACGTTTCTCGGTGGATTCTATGTCTGTTTCTTGGTGTCGGGGCCCAATAAATTTAGCAGGAATTTAGTGTCACGTGACGTCATGGAACCGCGTGACATCACAGTGTCACGCGATATCATGGCTTTACGTGACGTCACGGTGTGAAATGAACAACGTCCGCTAAATTTGGCGGGGCGCCAGTCCACTAAATTTAAACGCGGTAGTGTAACTGTGTGTAGCGCTGAGACTGTCACGGCAGTTGATCTACAAGACACGGTAAAGAACGGTAAATTTTATTTTCTTTTTCTTTTATTCCTTAATCGTGGATGGGCGTTTATTCGGGATTTTACGGTAATACAATTAACCAAATGCCAAAAAAATGTTTTTGTTCTTGTTTCTGTTTGTTTTATAAAAAAAGTCGTACAAGTATTTAGAGCAAGAAAGAATATAAATGTGGGTTGCGGATATATTGTTACACTATATATCTGCTTTTGTTTTCTGGCACGAAGGTAAAGATGCAAGAGGGGTGCTAGTTTAGGCAGGTTTTATGTCTACATTAGACTGACGTAATAGGGTTACTTTTCTCGTTCGCTTCAATAATGTGCTTCACGACTTCGATCTACATGTTTTCCTTAAGGTCAAGGTAGTTTTTTTTTTTTTTTGCAATTCGACAATGATGACGTTATAGTTATGCTGCAAATTATCTTTAAAAAAAAACGGAGAACAAATAAATTTATTTTAGGAGCCAGAAAGACACATTCGGGCACTTCGAGTTGACCGGCCCGTCTTTTCCTGCGCGCGTAATTAAATCGGGGGCTTGTTCTAGAGTGGTGAGGCAACGTAATACTTTATTATAAGTTATGACGCAGAAGGGGATCGCGTAATCCGGCACGTAGCCAGGGGAGGGGGGGGGGGGCATGGGGCCCGCCCCCCCCCCCCCCCTGAAATCTTCAATTTTGCCGGGACCTCCTCTCCCCCCTCCCCCTCATACAGCATTTTGTCATGGGCGCCCCCCCCCCCCCCTTTTCCGAAACAAAATCCTGGCTGCGCGCCTGCGCGTAGTACTATGGTGATTGTGACTGTCGTGCTCGGCGCTGTTCTGCGTGCTATTATAAGGTATTTCTACTATTAAATAAACGGTCGAAATGTCGTGTAGATAGGATAATGTTTGTTTTCTGTCATAACGTATGAATACAACTCCGCTCAACTAAGAAACCTGTCGCATAAATGTTGTTTCTTGAATTTTCATTCTCTAGAAGATGTTTGCTCATTTTGTGAAAATTACGCGCCATAAGTATTTTCGAAGGGAGTCGTGTGCGAGAGCCTGCATTTTAAATAGGTGCAAGTATGGCGCCCCGGGGTGCCCCATGCGTTTAAGCACAAGCAGTGATATGGCGACAGCCATATGCTCTGATTTCAATCGTGTATAGAAATAAAACTTCTTGTTTGAGCTTAATGGTTCAGATCAAATAAATATCTAAACGAAGCCTATTAGTGTTGAACATGCGCGTTCCATCGTTCGTATCTCTAAAGAACGCTTCATACATAATTATTTTGTTGCGCATAAACCCGCATCTAAGGTACGTTTTTACAAGTTTAATTATACACTTCTGACGTACAACTGTGTTACTTTTAACAGTGGCTTTCTCCTGGTCTATAACCTTCTTCCGAAGCTCACGGAACAGCGCCGAAAATTGATGGTGCTTCTGATTGTCGAAGTTCGACGTTACATCAGGTGCGTTTACGCCGACTGCTCACACCTACCCCTTGAGTCTAGCACTTTGGCAACAACGTGAGATTATGATATTCGACGACGCTTATACGCAATGACGAGCTGGTTGTGGTGACCAGTTCTAATTATGCCGCGCAATTATGTTTGACGCGCTTCCATAGCGCCCGATACCAAATTTAGTTGTAGCAGAATCTCCTCCCGATTTTCTCATCGCACATGAAGCGTGCTTCAACGCTTCGAATACTATACAGTTGATCCCGTTGTTAACCGATGACAACCTCCGCAAACGCCCGCGGCTATACTCCGTTTCACATTAGAGAGTTTTAGGGAACCGTTTTTGCACACCCGATACGGTACGATAGGCCCTCCGGTACGCACTGCGCATGCGCTACACCAGAAGACTAGCACATGCGCAGTTCGTATCTTAGGCCCATCGTACCGTATATCGGATGTGCAAAAACGGTTCCCTAAAACTGTCTCTATCAAGTCGGGCCGTATCGCCATCGCTACGAAACGGCGGAGCCAATCAGACAGCGCCAAAAGTGCATCATCATGGTGCTCGTCGTCTTTGTACGTTAGTTATCCCCGACCAAACCAATCGCGCGCAGTGAATCCGCCATGATCCTGCGTCCTTTTCCGGATCTGTTTGGTTTACCGGTCATAGCGAACCCGTGGACTATAGAGCTAGAGTTTAGGCGGTTTGGCGCTAGCGGAAGGCATGCTGTTCGTCCCGAGGATAGCCGTACTCTCTTCTCCGTCAAGGATCACGACTCCGATGATGTTCCTGCTGGGCCTGATCTTCTTGTTCCCGTTGCTGGTTCACGGTCCGGCCGCGGACGAGTGGCTTCCCGTCAAAATCGAGAAGTGCTACCGGAACTGGTGGGCCATTCCGCTCCATTTTAACAACTGGCTGACGCACAAGGACATCGTGAGTCGCAACTGGGGCACATGATGCCCGTAGCCGAAACGCGTCAACTTGGACGGAACCGCGGGTGGAATGGACCTTTCTTTTCCTGAGCTTCTGCGCGTGCACACATCTTCTCCTCTGGCATTTCTTTAGGCTGCCGTCATTTTGGATAACACCGTCCCGCACGACCAATTTGTCAGCACCTAACTGCGCGTATTTCGTCTTTTTCTTTTTGTCGATTATTTTTCGTGAATCGGTAGTATTTGGCATAAAAAACAAGGAAACCGATGCGACGACATGATGCCGATGAGTTCTGGCGGGCAGAAACATCTAGGAATGAATAAATGAATAAATAAAAAAATGCGTTTATTTGGGGGGGGGGGGGGGGGGGGGAGGCGGCTGCACTACGACATGGCCTGACAAGAAAATAAAAATTGAAACGTTTTACTGAAGCCCTCTTTCTCCATATAGGAGAGAGACTACGGATCTCAACAGTTGGAGCTTAGTTTCGGAATCGCCTGCAGGCTTTATCCATGCTTGTATATCTATCGGCTCGTCTTGGGGGTCTAAAGTGGCAAGTGCTTCGTTCCTTTCCTTTCTGAAGTGTTTGTAGTCCCATAGAAGGCGGTCAATATTCGGTGGTATCCTTTCTCTGCTGAAGGTGCATTCTGGTGGTTCTGCTGTGAATTCTAGATCCTGTCTAACATTTTCGTTTATGTTTGCCTTTTCTTAAAGAGGTGTGGGGTTATTGCGCTGTCAGTCCTTGCCCTTCTCAGGAGAACGCTTTGATATCTTCTGAGTCCAGGTGGAATGGAGTCTTGTTCTTCGGGATGTCTCTTTTGTAGTTGCTTTTTTAGTTGCCTCTTTGCCTTGTTTATGATGGCTATCCTGTTGGGTCGTATTCATTATTCCGATTGCTTGCTTCAACGAAGTATGGGTGATCTTGTAGAGATTGGCTCGCGTTTTCGGAAAGTATAGAACGGCTGTACTCTTTCCCGAGTTGTAGGGCTGCTCTTCACTTGTAGTTCGCAGACAAACAACCAGGCAGCGCTCGTTACTCGAAAACAGATAAGGGCTTTAGAAAAAAAAGTTCAATTTGAAAACTTGACATGATGATAATCACCTTGATCACCATCATGTTCATCACCATTACTTTGTTCATTTTGAACTATTGAGGCGTAGTAGGTGGCGGAGCGTGATTGGATAGCTAATGGTGATCTCAGAATCACAGCCCAGATCTGTAAAAGCTTGCGTTGAAGTTTCAGGGTTAATAAATATTAAACGACGTGTGAATTGAATTTTATGAATTAGATACGTTTGCTTCAGGCTATACATTTCTGAATGCCTACAAGTTACTTTCAGACAAGGAATTAGCAAGTTTATAAACGCGTTCGTCAATCAATTTGATTCTCCCTTTTTAGCCGAGCCGACTTTTTTTGCTTTTTTTTTTCCCTACCCTGTTTCTAAATGCTATGCGTTTTCCTGAAGTGTGCTGGACACCTGTGGTACCTGGCCTGCGACATCCAGATTTTCACGGTTGTGGCCCTGCTGTGTGTCCTGCTCGCAAAGTAAGTCACTCTGCGTAGTTTGAGAACAGTACGATTCTATGAGTGAGGGTACATGTCGCGAACAACGACACACTGTTCATACTTCTAGAAACGTGCGGGTGGGGATAGCTGCCATGGTTGCCATTGCGGTCTCCTGCAACATCTTCATCGCTTACTTCACCCACTCGGCTCAAATTGGGCCGTCACGGGTCAGTTCCGGGGGAGATGTCACGTGAGTTTTAGCCTCAGTTTTTCGCAGGCTTTGTCGTACGGGATTTCACAGCAAGCCTTCAAACTGTCTCTTTGCGCGTTTAGAAAGGTATGTAAGGTTTTGCATCTGTGTTTGCCCGGACGGGAGGTCAGGGACTCGAGAAACGACCTGTGTAAAGTATGGATTTTGTCGGACCTTAACACCCTATACCGAATTATTTTTCCAGTATACTTGGGTATATTGGGAAACATAACAGTGTTGGCAAGTACTTTAAGTACATTGTACTTAAAGTACTACTTCAAGTACGTTTAGAAAATGTACTTTAATTAAAGTACATTTTCTGATTACGTACTTGTACTTAAACTATTTGTTTCCTGGTACTTTTTGAGGAAAGTACAACTCCCAACTTTAAGGTATATCCCCAAATTTGGTCTCGGTGAAATTAGGTTTTTTCAAGGATAACGCGCTTATGTCCCTGGCTTTCCCAGTAAGGTTAAATCCAACTTCTAAAAAAAAAAAAAATATTGTCATGTGAAAACGCGTTATCGACTTTCGAGACGTCATCCGGTCATTTCTCTGAGTTAAGTGATGGTGGCTATAAGACCGATACAATTAAGTGCCTTGTAAGTTGATTGTGTCAAATAGTTCGTCAGTGAGAGTAAAACAATTATTCTGTGACCACTTGACTTTTCCCAGTATTCGCCGCCATTTCACAAAATAACTCATGCATCCCCGATTGACCATGGGGAAATGCATACCAGTTAAAAGAAGACACTGTATAGGTATAGGCATCTCTAGGGGAATGAGAGGGCCCTATGAAATATTGTGTTCAAAAGAATTTTCTTTGAAAGTAAATTTGTGATTATAGTGCTTTACTTAAAATACATTGCTCCAGGTGTACAAACTACTTTACTTGAAGTGCATAACCTCTTATTTACTTTGTACTTCTCAAGTACTTTTTAGATGTTCCCCACCAAACACCGACACACATTAGCGAAAATACTGTAAGGGTGGAGGCGAGCCGGCGCAAGTTGTAAGCAGAAACCCTTTTTTATGTTATGTTGAGCATGTTTCGAAAGGGTTGATTGATTGAACATGTTTTATTAATAAAAAAAAAGAAACTAAGGCGCGTGTGACTATCTCTAATAAATTGTCCGCTGACATCGGAGAGAGAAGGGGGTGGGGGATGGGGTGTGGATAGGGAGGGGGGTACTAGAAATGTCTCTAATCAGATGGAGTCCTGGATGTTTGCTGTCACGACAAAGTCAAGCAGCTAGTCCAATATGGCTTTGCGATGCTGCGGTGCGCCCCTCGGGTGTATCCAGCCCCGAAGGCATCCCGGCCGCAGCCTGGGTTGCAGTTTTCGAATTGCTTTTTTTCGCGTCCGGCTGAGCTCCACTCAGTCCCATAAGAGATGGGCACTTGTGGCTTGTTGTTCACTTGCACATCGTCTGCAAGGTCCGTCGTCGGCGTGCTCTTTTTCTACATCTGTCTTGAGCGCACATCTCTCGAACTTAGCGCGGACTGCCGGGGAGACGGCCGTTCCGGTTCGGAGTCCCCGAAGACGCACTCTAGCCCACCGATTGTACCTGTTTGGCAGTGGATCATCGTCTTTACGTAGCTTATTACGCAGGACCCTTCGTCGCTCGAGGCAGGCAAGTGTCGCCTCCTCGTCCCAGTCGGGCTCCTCTTCGTCATCAGAGTCCTCTTGAATAAGTACGGGCGGAGGGTCGCCGAGAATCGCGCTTTATCCTGTTGCGGGAAGGGGGGCGGGGGGGGGGGGGGGGGGGGTAGGTAGGTAGGTAGGTAGGTAGGTAGGTAGGTAGGTAGGTAGGTAGGTAGGTAGGTAGGAAGAAGGAATGAGCTCCCGCGCGGCTTTGTGTGCTCTATCGTTCCCCTCGATCCCGGCATGGCCCGGGACCCAAGAGACGGTGATTTTAACTCCTCCAAATTTAAATTTCTTTGCTTTTTTTTTTTACTGTTTTGTTGGGAGAGTTTTGCTTCCGGCAAGTGACTAGGACCTCTTTCGAGTCTGTGTATACGCGTGAGTGCTTGGACCCCTCCGAGGTCAGGGACTAGTTCGTCTTCTACGGCGAATAATGTGGCTCCAGCTCTGCTTCGAGTGTTTCTTGTGAAACACAGTTTGCCTTGGATTCTGTATTAAGACAAAACCATGCAATGGCTGTGCCTCCTCCGTCTTCTCTGACAGCTGCGTCGGTGTAGACGTGTACTGTTTCGGAGCCGGGACAGGCGTCCTGCACGGATTCCGCGTGCTTTTTGGCTGCGTTGTTCCTTCTGACCTTCGGGTCTTTCTCCACGTTCTGTTTCATGGAGCGATTGTCCACCATTGCTTCGTCCTCCCACGCGGGTGGAGGAGTAGAGATCGCGGGGCAGCCCATTAGCTGGTACCCAAGCAGCTAGAGGATGGCCCTTCCGGGTCTGGTTCGCTCGAGTCTCTGGACTTGGGCGATGCGATGGATTCCGGCCCGGTCTTCCAGAGGTTCGATCCGGGAGTGATTGCCTCTTTGTTCAGCTGTGCTCCTGTGAAACGTAGGTAGTTTATACCGTACATTGAATTGGACGTGAGGAGGGCATGTACTAACATGCGGAAGGTGCTTTTGTTTGCCCCCCCCCCCGATTTGGAGGTGGCCCTTCTGATGAGTCCCAGGGTCTGTTTCCACGTTTTGGTGAATTGTGTAAGCCAGGTGCTCGCTCCGCCGTTCTCGTCGATGGGGAGTCCTAGAACACGGATGCTGTGTTGACATTGAATGAAACGGCCGTCGAGACATAGGTTGAAGAGATTCTTCACGCCCTTTTTCCTGTAACTTGCGTCCGCCACCACAACGTAGGTCGTCTTTTCAGGAGAGGGAGCCATTCCGACTTCTCTCGGATAATGCGTCACGGTATGCAAGCCTTCCTGTAGGGCTTGTTCCTGTGCGCCCGGTGGGCTGGAAGCTAGGCCTACCATCGCGAGGTTGAATAGCATCGGCGGTAGGACGGCCCCTTGCGGGACTCCTATGCCGTTCGTTATTGTTGGGCCCAAGAAGAGCCCACTCTGATTCTATAGTGGCGTCCATCAAGGAACGAGCGAATTAATGCGATGACTCTACTGCAGAGACCGCTCTTACGTGCCCCTTTGATAAATGAGCGGTGCGGTATCGAATCAAACGGGCTTCTTTTCTAGGACGTCCTGATGCAACAGAAGAAGGCTGTCCTGGGTGGAGAGGTAGGGTCTAAAACCCGTCTGGCATGCATGGGTCGAGGACGTAATTAGCTTCTACGTACCGTGGATACGGCCGAAGACAAGCCGCTCCATTAACTTGCACAGGTTTGACGTGAGAGATATACATCAACTCATGTTTACAAACAAACCGGAGCGCCCCTAGCGGACGCCACCGGCGCCGCGCATGCGCGGTGGACGGTGGGCAAGAAGCCCGCCGTCGCCCATAAACAAACCATTGAATTGCGTTATTGTCGGCGTCGGTGGGAGTCCCCGTGCTCTTTTTCGCGTTGGAATTGTTGATTTTACGTCCTCCCAACAATGTCTGACTACTTGAGCGGCTTCAGCAAAATTAACGAGGCAAAACTTTGCGTGAATAATGTGACGTGCGGCGATTCATTTCACGTGGATGCCGCAGAATGGGCGCTAAAGCCTGACTCACACGATGAGATTCTGCTCGCTATTTTCAGTCGCGACGTCGCTCGGGCTGCAAAAGCTTGGACCATAGCTGAGATGCTGGACGTCGATACTGAAAACCGCAAGTCTAATCAGGCATTACAAGTCGGTGATGGCCACTGGTAACAATGATCAACATCTTCTTGTATCTACTTTTTACACTTAGCCTACTTACCCCAACCAACCTTCAAAAGTGTTTTGAGGCCTGCACTTAGTTCTTATAGCAATTACCGGGTTAACGATTGGTTTACGGGCCGCTGTCGTTTGAACGAGCTGACTACAAAAAGCAGTCAAGTTTGAAAGAGCAGACGACAGCTCGAACGCATGCGCAATGGAGTGCGGGCAAGAAGCACCGCGTCCCGCGTCAACAAACCATTGGAATGTCACTTTGTCGGCGTCTGTGTGAGTCTGCATACTCTTTTTCGCGTTGAAATTGTCGATTCTACGTCTTCATAGCAATGTCTTACCACTTTAATTGCCTGTGCGAAATTATCAAGGCTCGTTACGCTGCTAAACTTTGCGTAAATAATTTGACGTGCGGCGATTCATTCGCATGAACGCCGCAGAATGGACGCCAGAACCATGATGAGATTCTTCTAGTTATTTTCGGTCGCCACGTCGCTCGTGCTGCAAAAGTGTAGAAGGTAGCGGCGATGATCGACGTCGATACTGAAAATCGGAAGCGGGAACAGACCAAGCGTAACAAGTCGGCGATGGCCACTGGTACCAAGGATCAACATCTTGTATCTACTGTTTACACCGAGCCAACTTAAGTCTTTTGAGGACTGCAATTACTTCTTATTGCAGTCACCGGGTCAAAGTTTGGTCTACGGGCCGCTTTTGTTTGAACGAGCAGACGACAAAAAGCAGACAAGTTTGAAAGAGCAGACGAAAGTTCGAACGATCAGGCGGCCGTGTGAATTTCAAGACGCACTGAACCCGAGGGTGGTCCGGACAACTTGGCGGTTTTTTCTCGTTCATGTTGGAACAAAACAAATACATCTGGCGACCACGAAGTGTTACCCGCACAAGCAATCGTAGTTCGACAGCGTCTGGTTTGCCCTTTTCACGGCTACTATCCACGTTCTCGGACAAACGGAGGGGGCAGAAACACATGAAAACTGATCTTCAAACCTTTCCAGACTCTCTTTGTACAGTCCCCGTCGCAGCATTTTGACGAGAAGGTACTAGGTTTCCTGTCTGGTTTTTCCCAAAAGAACACATGAATGCATGCCTCGCACGGCGACTTCAGCCCACCGCCCCAGACCGGAAGTGCGCCCGACGCGCCACCACCGCGCGTGACGTAGCCGAGTTGAGCCTGCTGGATGTGTGGGTGTGCGGAAGGGGAGCGGTGTTTATTGTGTAACATGAACCTTCGCGCGTCTCGGTTCGCGTCCGTGCTGCTCCTGTGTCTGTACTGGCTCTTCTTGGCCACCCGGGGCCCGCTGGGGGCATCATGCATTCCCCTTCCCTGGCCGCGGCCTTCGTCCACCCATGGTCGGTTCTGAAAAATTGTTTATCGCCTTCCCTAGTTCTTTTTTCTTTTTTTTTGGCCGCCGTGTCAAAGGTGCGGACTTCCAGCTTCCACTGCAACGTTAGGACCTGACGAAGAGCGGTCTCCGCTCGGAACGTCGTCTAATAAATACGTTTTAAAGCATTTACCTCTTTTTACGATATATATATACACCCAACCGGACATTGGGAGGCCCAGAGTTGAAATTTTGGCTTTCGGGTGGTTTCATACGACATTGATTTATTCGATCAAGTACGGTTCAATCATCATCATATTTTTACATATTTTTACATATATATATATATATATATATATATATATATATATATATATATATATATATACACTTGATTTTGTTTTATTCCCTTGTTTCGTTCTGGACACTGCCGAGCCCCAACGGCGCCTAGCGGGGGGTTCTTTGGGGATGCATGCGGGGCACCTTCCCTGGCCGCGGCCTTCGTCTACCCATGGTCGGTTCTGAGAAGTTGTCTTTCGCCTTTCCTCAATTTCTTTTTTCTTTTTTTTTTTTTTTGCCGCCGTGTCAGAGTGGCGGGCTTCCAGCTTTCACTGCAACATTAGGACCTGATGAAGAGCGGTCCCCGCTCGGAACGTCGTCCAATAAATACGTTTTAAGGCATTTACCTCCTTTTTACGATATATATATATATATATATATATATATATTGTGGTCCAAGTCACCAGGCTCGATCTAAAATGGACCGTAAATATCGACGCCTGCACGTAGGGTTCTAAGCTTTTCGTCACAGGTGTATTTCACAGGTCGTTTTTTTTTTTTTTTTTTTGTAAAATTACAAAGCGTAGTTTTCTCTTTGTAAAAAAATAAGGCCAAGAAACTTGCCAGGGTCTACGGCGGGCAGCGACAACGACGTTTGGCGTTTGTATTGATAGGTGGCGTCGGGAGCAGCTTCCGAAGGTGCAGCCGACCAGCGAAAGAAAGCAAACGACACGCAGATGAAATCCGTTGGCAGCAAAAGCACCGCCGTTATGCAGGCGCGTTTCTTTACTTTATGTTTTGCTTTTATTGTCCGCATTTATTTTTTAACCGAAGGTACATTTAAAAAATATGTTCATTTTAATAAACCATGGTGGTCGCGAGCCGTCGCGGTAAGGAGGTAGCGCCATCTATCAATACGAGCGCCAAACACACCCCACTACTGGACCCCTGCCGTCTGCGTTGCTGCCCGCCGTATACCCTGGCAAGTATCTTGGCCTTATTTTTTACAGAAAGAGAACTACGCTCTGTAATTTTACAAGAAAAAACCGACCTGTGAAGAACACCTTTGACGAAAAGTTTAGATTGCTACGTGCAGGCGTCGATTTTTACGGTCCATTTTAGATCGAGCCTGGTGACTTGTACCACCACACACACACACACACACACACACACACACACACACACACACACACACACACACACACACACACATATATATATATATATATATATATATATATATATATATATATATATATATATATATATACAGGGTGTTTCAGAGAACTCAGGCCAAATCGCTCCTGCGAAAACTACTCATCGCAACGAAAAAAGGCTTGTGTCGTTTCGATCCTGGGCCAGGGGCCCATTCAGGAAAATTATTAAAGTCCGAGATAATTATGTTGTTAATTATTTTAGTGTAATTAATTTTTTTAATGTTGTGTTTAAGGGCATGGTTTCAATTAGAAAATTGCTCAGCATCGTCGAAAAACACTAAATCAACCAATTGCAGAACGATAGAAGGCACGCGAAGCATTTTACGGCTTTCTGAAAAACCGCACAAATTCGACGGGTTTTTAAGTTTCGGTTTGCTATCGAAGCGCATCTCCGCCCCGGCGGCACCGCGCCCCGTGGAAAGATAGTGCAACCAGCCTCTGCTGGTTGCACTATCCCAAAACTATCCCAAAACCCAAAACTTCTTCCATTCCTCTGGGACCCTGCCTGTCTCCCAGATATCGTTTATCCAGTCCAGGAGCTCATGTTTCCGGTCTTCGGCTAGGTTTCGAAGTGCCGTATTTGAGATCCCATCTGGTCCAGGGGTTCCTCCAGACTTGGCCTCATAGACGGCTGAGAGCAACTTCCCGAGCGTGAAGGGGGAATCCGTGGGCGAGCGTGTTTCGAAAGGGGGAAACAGCTTTTACGAAAAAGCTGTTATTTCTAACAGGCTTCAATAAGGAGAAAAGTTACACAGCGTGCAATATACCGACCAAGTAGGCTTAAAGGCCGGTTCAGACAGTTGCGTTTGAGTGCGTTTGACTGCGTTGCGGCGAGAACCGAAAGCGAGTCACCGGCACATCTGTGCTTCGTATGAAGCGTGGAATCCAATTCAAGGAATCATCTTGGCACGCGACATAAGCAGCAGGGATGTCC
Organism: Ixodes persulcatus; assembly: GCA_013358835.2. Lineage (NCBI taxonomy): Eukaryota > Metazoa > Arthropoda > Arachnida > Ixodida > Ixodidae > Ixodes > Ixodes persulcatus. The sequence goes on from JABSTQ010008937.1 coordinate 38,467, forward strand.
TGGTGTCTCGCTGCCGCAACGCAGTCAAACGCAGTCAAACGCAACTGTGTGAACCGGGCTTTATTCGACGTAGAATTTTCGTAACGCAAGTAGCCATACCATATTCATGAGCTGAATATAGACGTTATAGCTGTATATTTCCTCTGTGACGTAAAAAAAAAAAAGCCGCATTGGGAGTGCACTGTTGTCATACACGATGGACACAAGAGCTTCTTTGTCACAAAACTATGCTGAGTCGTTCCTGATCTCATTCTGCTTGGAATCGCAACTTGCAGCAAAATGATGCAGGCTTTGGACCTGATCCACCAGCGGCCATATCCTCACGTGGCTTCTTACGTGACTGGAGCTTTGGGAGGATTTGTATTCCTGAAGTACCGCCATGTGCGTCTTAGGCAGGTACGTACACAGGCTCGGATGGCCTCAGATATCCCCCCTCTCCCCTTGCAGACTGGTACTTTTCCAGTATTTTATGAGGTTTCACATTCGTCATGCCTCTCGCCCGAACTCCGAGTGAGTGAATGATTGAGTGAGTGACAAAGTGAGTGAGTGAGAGTGAGTGAGTTTGTGAGTAAGTGAGTGTGTGTCAGTGATTGAGTGAGTTAGAGTGAATGAGTGAGAGAGATAGAGAGAGAGGGAGAGAGTGAGTTTGTGTGTCATTGACTGAGTGAGAGAGAGTGAATGCGTGAGTGAGTGAGAGCAAGCGAGTTTGTGAGTCAGTAATTGAGCGAGAGAGTGAGTGAGTGAGTGAGTGAGTGAGTGAGTGAGTGAGTGAGTGAGTGAGTGAGAGTGAATGCGTGATGAATGAGAGCAAGCGAGTTTGTGAGTCAGTGAATGAGCGAGACAGTGAGTGAGTGAGTGAGTGAGTGAGAGTGAATGCGTGAGTGAGTGAGATCAAGCGAGTTTGTGAGTCAGTGATTGAGCGAGAGAGTGAGTGAGTGAGTGAGTGAGTGAGTGAGTGAGTGAGTGAGTGAGTGAGTGAGTGAGTGAATGAGTGAGTGAGCGAGAGTGAATGCGTGATGAATGAGAGCAAGCGAGTTTGTGAGTCAGTGAATGAGCGAGACAGTGAGTTGAGTGGAGTGAGTGAGAGTGAAGCGTGAGGGAGTGGAGAGCAAGCCGATTTTAGACGTGATGAGCGGAGAGTGTAGTGAGTGAGTGGTGAGTGAGTGAGTGAGTGAGTGAGGTGAGTGAGTAGTGGGGGGTGAGTGAGTGAGTGAGTGAGTGGAGTGAGTGAAAGAGTGAGTGAGTGAGTGACATGATGGTGCTGATAATGTATGAGTGAGTGAGTGGAATGCTGAGTGGTGAGAGCAGCGAGTTTGTGAGTGAGTGAGTGGTGGAGTGAGGGGAGTGACTGAGTGAGTGAGTGAATGATATAGTGAATGATAAGTGATGAGTGAGTGAGTGAG
>JABSTQ010008938.1:0-79716 GCA_013358835.2 Ixodes persulcatus
TGTCGCTGGACATTTGGGAATCTACTGTCCGGATTGTGGTTGTGTAGCACATTTTGAAACTTGTTCCGTAATAGATAGGGTTTGAGACACACTGACAAGAGAAATAATGAAAGCGCAAGGAATAGAGCATCTGAAGGACAAGTGTGCAAGTAGTCCTTCTATAGCGCTGTCGACCAAAGAGCTCCAATTTCTATCTAAACGATAGCGGTGAGGGAGAGGGATGAATTGTAAGGGTTTTCTTTTTCGTTTTTTACTTTTTTCGTTTGTCTTTCCTTTTCTCTTCTCTTGTCTTTCGTTTTTTTCTTGTATTTCGTGCTATTTCTTCTGCTTATCACGATCTGGAATGTCAACCTAGACGTTGAAGAGAGAATGAAGTAGTCGAATAAACAAGTGTTATAAGTTCAGCGCGTGTGCTTGTCTTTTTGAGTATCTGGTGTGGTGATTGTTTCCCTGCACTGTCTCCGTAGATATGCAAAAATGAATAATGACATTGGCATATTTGTCGTGCCAAAGCCTGTCACACTTGTTCCGAACTCTGATCTCCACGAGATCACAATACCATTGTTTATGTTGTAGTGGCACGGCAGAGTCTATACTTGTTTTGCTCCAGTCTTTGTAAGGGGGACGCTGTAATCCGATTCTACTCAATTATGGTGTACTATAGTTCGTTTCACCTTATGTGCGAGCGAAGCCGACGCTACAAGCGCGAGCATGCTGCTTGTAACAGCGCCTGTACTGCACGAGCGCACGTGCGAAGCCGGAACGCTCAGAGCGTTGGGCTCGCGCTTCTAGCTTTGACTTTGCTCGCACATAACGTGAAACGAAGTATAGATAGCACTATATTTGCAGAGCTAGTCTTCGGTTTTTGTAGTTCCATCGAAATATATTTCAGCTTTTAAGTTACTTGTTATTTAGCATGTAAATTTACAAGCTTATCTAGATTGAAGGCAGCAAATATCTTGCCAGCACTCATGGTACGTGTTTGAAGTATATTGCGTTAACATAATTGACCCAACCTTTGATTTTTATTTGTCAGTGCCTCAAGCGAATTGTGCATGCTGGGATTGCTTTTGTTTGGTTGTTTCACATGATCTACAGCACATTTTTCACCTTTCTACTGAGTGCAGCCCTCGCCGAACAGAAGCTAGCATCGACTACGCCAAGGTTCCAGTCCATGGCAGTCTGCAAAGGTTGTTGATGGCAAGCTGCCTTATATATACAGCTGTGTAAGAGCAGCTTGTCCTGGGTGACAATTTAAAATGCATTTTTATGTTTTAGAAAGTGAAATTTGCATGGGCATACTTGCAATGTGAAACCTTACCAAGCCTGTTCTGAACTTTTATCCTCTTGAGATTTCAATACAGCCGTTTGTGCTGCTCACACACTGGCTACTTCGGCCAGGTAGAGACTTGATACATATGAAGGTAGACGGGTGAGTATCAACTGCTCAGTGCTGTCCATGGTGACGTTCTCTCCTTATCAGACGACTTACCACACTTGGTTCACAAGGCATTTGAAAAGGAGAGCAAGTCAGCTGCTGCATGATGCTCCCAGTACTGGGCAGTCGATGATTGCTTGTTCACCTTCGTATAGATAACGACTGTACTTCAAGCTTGGCAAGTGTGACACCTATCTGATTCAGCCTAGCAGTGGTGTGCTGAGCGGTATGTGTAGAGCTATTTGACTTGTGTACAGACAGTGGCTGTGCAGTATAAAACAGACCCAATTGGGAACTTTAATGCAACCTTCTGTAGTCCCATTGATGATATGATTATGATTACACAACGTTTTATGGCGCAAAGAAAAAAATAACGCGATATAATCGGTTTTCTAGACTGCCTGTGCGACCTTCAAGCTTGTCTTTTTACGTTCTGCGCAGTGAAATGCCCTCTATAAGCAATATTTAGGGAATCCTTGAGCTATATGCTGAAAGGAGTGAAAGCAGCAGTCCTGGCCGCATTCTCCCCTCTTCTGTATACTGTGCAAATGCAGACGGACGCGCACTTCGGATGCTTTAAACCTAAGGGCCCCTCATAAAGCACACGGCTTAATAAGCATCAATTATTGTGAAGTGTTCGAGGATTTGGCTTTTAAATGTCATGCACATAGGAAGCACAATGGTGGTGTAAAGTACGCCGAAATCGTAATGGTGCACTTTAAGTAGGGTGACCAGACGTCCCGTTTTGGCCGGGACAGTCCCGTTTTTGAAGTCCGCTTCTGCCGTCCCGTCTTTTTGCACCAATGAAGAACCATGTCCCGTTTTTTGTCCCAATAAAGACTCGTTACAAGTATATTTTACAAAAATTACCGTAGGTACTTACAAAAATTACCGTATGTGCTTACAAAAATTTACCAAGAGAGTAAGATTTAGAACTGTTCTTGCCCACAAACACTCATTCTCTCGCGAAGACGCAAGTGTAGAAATATTTCTTGAGCTACCGGATATAGCACTCATGTGTGATTGAACTTCACATATATATGTGGGAAGACTTTTACAACCGAGTCTTGCCGGATAAAGTCCTGCTTAGGAAATTTCGGTTGTCGGCAAAATACTCCCACACCAACAATGGACCCGAAGCAGGACCTTCCAAATGAGTGCATGCAACTGAACCGTGAGTGTGACTGTTCCCTAGGCCCTGAGGCATTAGTGCAATATGGTATTGTTTTGAAATAAGAGCAGTTCTTTCATTAATTTTTTTCGACCAATCTATATCTTTAGTACCCCTTCTTCCACTGGCTGGGATGTCCCGTTTTCTACCTTGAGGAATAGGGTCACCCTAACTTTAAGGTTATATTATACAGGGTATGTTCAGCGAAATGCGGGCCAAATCGTTTGTGCCAAAACTATACATCGCACAAAAAAAAAGTCTTGTGTTGTTTTGGTCCTGAGCCAGGGGCCTATTTAGAAAAATTATTACAAAGCAATGTTGCTAATAATGTGTATGTGGGCTAATTCTTGTGTTTATTTTTTCTTCCAATTACAGCATACACGGAGGGTATCTCCAAGGAGGAGGAGTGGATCCCCGCCCCTGCCCGTTTCGATCTGGATGAGCATCGTACCGGCGTGCGGTTGTGTATCACTACTGCGTGGTGCGCGTTAAAGACCTCAGGCTAGCGGTTGTACCACGCTGGCTAAATTACTCACCTACAGCTGAGACAGCAGACGCCCACTGAGGCAAACTAACTTCCGACTGTATAAACATACACACATTGTTTTCTTTTTTTTGAGAAGGAGTGGGATTATGCAGAGAGGCTAGTGGGTTTTTCTATGGGTACGAAGCTGTCCGAAGTAAGGTCAGAATGGAAAAAGCACCACCAAGTTCCGCCTGGTCCCAAACAGCCACAATAATGAACACGGAATTCAGAAAAATAGTAATACGAAGGACTTACGCAGGCAGCCACACTTTTTGAGTTCGCAATGACATTTGATTATGATCACAAATATTCCTGCTTTGCTCAAGGTCGCCTAGTTTACACACCATATTGGTGGTCTTTAGCGCAGCAGGAATATTTTTTATCAGAATTAAACGTCATTGTTAACTGAACAAATGTGGCTGTCTGTCTAAGTCCTTCGTGTTTTTATTCTTTTTACTTCTGTGTTCATTATTTCATTTTTTTTTCTCATGATTTAGTCCTTTGTGTTTTTGTTTCTTATGTGTTCATTATGTTATTTTTAACTTTTATGAGGTTTTAGTTAAATATATGATGCCCTCGTCATTTTCTAGTCCGGGAAACAGTGATGACCTCGTCGTGTTCAAGGAGCAGTAATGACCTTTTCATCTTTTATTGCTTCCGGCACGGTGTCTGTGTGCGTGTGTGTGTGCGGCGTGTTAATCACATGGGATGATTTGGCGACCGAACGGAAAGACAAGGCCAGCGAGGAGCGACTGGGGGACTTTGAACATCACACGGTGCAAGGAAGGACTTCAACGACGAGGCTAGCAAGCAAGCCCTTGTCAAAACTGCTGTGCTCGACCGGAGAGTTGAATCAGAACTGTGACTCTGTGAGTAGGAATCAACGACTTTGGAACTTTCGTATAGTTTACAGCTTAATTGTTGCCTTCCGTTTGTTTTATTTTAATAGGTGTGTTTGTGCTATTACATTTTTAGTCTATTTTAATGGTTGTCCGTGCTATATTACAGTTTTGTTTCTTATCATTTTTTCTTGAACGGGGGAAGTACTTGTTTAGAGTTTTGGCGCTTTTATGTATAAAACTTTTTTTGCAAACCATATTCTCGGTCTGCTCCCTCGACAACCAATCCCGCCAAAGGGCTGTGACTTTCCGACGTCGAATGATATGTTACAATGTTTCCTAACTAGCGATCGCCTGCATTCTATCTTTGTAGCATACATATTTGTCAAAATGACAAATTCCGATCCAGGCCAATAAAGATTAGTCAGTGGCCTATTCTGTAGATATATCTACCTAAACACACGTTTGGCAGTGTGGGATAGCAGTAAAATGTATATTTGTGGATATTCATAGAACTGCATTATATGATCCCATGTCTGGACCTGGAAAGTATGGTACCTGCCCCATGGCAATAATTTTCATGTGAAACTAGAAGGAGCCTCACTTGAAAATTGCTTTATATGGGGTGGGTACCCTATTTGCCAGGCCCAAACACGGGATCATATAAAGCAGTATATATATGCTATATAAGGAATTGGGCAGATATGGGTATATAAGGAATTGGGCAGATATGACTATATCCATCCAGATACGGCCTGATTATACATATCGGGCCATATCTGCCCAATTCCTTATATATTCATATCTGTATTTTTTAATATAAGTCCATATATGACATTTTTGTAAGGGTTTCTATACTCCGTTCTATTTTAAGTGCCATCGTAGCAGAGGTTACAAGAGCGAGCTGCGAGCTTTCAGCGTCCCTGCCAAGCACGCGCGCTCGTGCAGTACGAGCATTGTTCAGGAAGACGCGCTTTTGAGGGTAGCTTTGGTTTCGCTATCACGTAAAGTGAAATATGCGTGCTCGCGGAAGCTATGATAGAAAGCAAAGATGAAAGGAATTTTTATTGGGACGCGGTGGCCGCGAGCTGCATAATTTTGTTCTTTTTTTTCTTTATTCTATTTTTTTAGACGTTTTGTTACCTCGCATCTACAGCTGCTGACAGCTGCTTGTATTCGAACGTGGCACGTGCAAAATCGAACGTTACAGCGCCACGCGGAAGATGCAGCCAGCATAACATGGTCGCGTCTTGCGTAAGTCTTCCAGACGCGCTCGCGCCCCCTGCCCCAGAGCAACGGGTCTATAAGGAGTATTCACTGGGCGCCATACTTGTGGGTGATGTCCAGAGAACATGCTCTGACCGAGCCCACATTAATAGGCTGCAAAGACCGGCAATCTTGAGGGTGCGAAATGCACATTACAAAAGAACTGTGGAAGCTCGCCATCAGCACGCGCTCAGCAGTCGTGCCCACAGCTATTTGCCGCCAGTGCGCTCCAGGCGAGCAAAATAGAATATTTGGCTCGCGTTTCGAACATGCGTCAATACGCTTCCCCACTACAGTTTTTTTATACTCCGTTTCATTCTAAGTGCCAGCGCAGCAGAGGCTACAAGAGCGAGCTCCAAGCTTTCAATGTCCCTGCCAAGCACGCGCGCTCGTGCAGTGCGAGCATCGTTCAGGGGAACATGCTTTAGAAAGTATAGCTTCGGCTTCGCTATCAAGTAAAGTGAAACATACGGGCTCACGGAAGCTATGAAAGAGAGCAATAAAATAATAAAGCTGAAAGGAATGTTTAATGGGACGCGGAGGCCGCGAGCTGCGTAATTTTTTATTTTAGTTTTTTTTACGTTTTTTTATTGCGCGTCTACAGATGCTGACAGATGCTTCCATTCGAACGCGGCACGTGCAAAATTGAACGTTACTGCGCCGCCTGGATGGTGCTGCCAGCATAACATGGTCGCGTCTTGCGGAAGCGCTCGCGCCCCCTGCCCGAGAGCAACGGGCCTATAGAGAAATGCAAGCATGGCACCCGACTGGTGCCCCATGCGTGCTAGCGCGTGCAGAGTGCGCGTGAACGTAGCTTTGGCAAGCCTGCAATTGCACCTACTTGCCCGTACGAGCAGAGGCATGGCGGCCGCATGCCCTGCTTGCAATCGTCTATTAGCGGCGAGATTTTTCGGTGGCGCCCTCGTTCGGTTACCTTTCGTGACGTCATTACGTTGTGAACAACAAGTTCGATGGTGTTTGTAATGGGCATGGTGAAAGCCTGAAATCATAGCGCTCTCAAAGCAACACTGCCAACACCGTCAAAATTGAATTTCTTACATTCCTCTTATTTCCGTCGATGAGACATCCTTTGCTGACGTCATAGTCAGCATTCGGCCAATTGTGGTGGGCCGACCACAGCGACGCTTTCGTTCGCTCACGTCGCCAATAGGTGCCTTCCTGTGCGCTTTGCTTGGGGTGATGACATCTGGCCATTTTGTTTCGAACGCTTATTTTTATTTTTTTGTTCTGAAGCGCGTGAAAGGGAGTGTCACTGCGCGCGCTCGTGGCGCTGACTGTGCTACGGCGACATTTTGTTTCCTGCGATTTCTTTGTATTTTCCCTGTGAGCGCGTGCTATCGGCATCGGGTACTACAAACGATGGCATCACCCTAAACAGAAGGACATCGAGGCACCCTAGGCTGAACGAGCGTTCGAGCTGCAGGACCACCTGTAAAAGCTATCCGCTCGCGCTTGTAGCCTTTGCGCTTAGTCCAGGTTAAGATGACACCAAGTATTCAGTTCCTGTAGTGTCTCACGACTTTCTGATACGAGTACAATGTCGTCTGCATACATTAACCCTGGCAATACTTGATTTACTTTATGCCCCTTCTCCATGTAAGTCAGTTCAAAACCTAGGTTGCACTGTTCCAATCTTTTTTTCCGTCTCAAGCAAACCTGTGTAAGTCCCCTTTTTTTTTTTTTTTTTTTTTTTTGCTGTTGGTCTTGTAGTTTCGGCTTCCCATTTTATAACCACCCTATTCTTCGTATAAACCCGTTCTAGGAACTTGACCATGGTTCCCCCTAGCCCATACACCTTCAGTTGGTCCCAGTTTTTCCTGATTCACATTTTCATATGCCCCTTTGATGTCCAAAAATGCTACCCATAATGGCTTTCGACTTGTCATTGCTATCTCTATGCACTGAGTGATTATGAATAAGTTATCATCCAGTCGTCCATTCATCCTGAAACCGTTTTGAAGCTCCCCCAGAATCTGCTTTCTCTCTGCCCATTCTCCTAATCTTCTTTTTACGATTTGCATAGCCAAGTAGGCCGCGCGCACAGTGCGGCCAGATCACCAAGCAGTTTCGCATAAAAAGAAAGTGTTTTTTTTTTTTTTTTTTTTTTTTTACGCAGAAATGTTTTTGCATTGCAGCGTTTAGTCCAGTCATCGCAATACTTGTTACAATCAAACGATTCTTGGACTCTACAAACATTTCTGGTGATCAGTGAAACAGAGTGACGCAATAAAAAAAAATAATTGAAATACAGGAAAGTATTTTTTTTAAGTATTGCTAAATTTAGGAACTTACTTTTAGCTAGACTGTTGTTTTATATATTATAATATTTGCTAAAAGAGTAGTCTGGGAGTGATGCGAAAGGTACATATTTCTTGCAAAGGACACATGTGTCCTTTGCATTTTTTTGCAAAGGACGCATGCAAAGAAAAAAGAAAAGACTCTGTGATTTTGAGAGCAAGTTGATGAGAAATGTCGGCACAAAATGAAGAAAGCAAACCGGAAAACTTCGATCAAAATGTGTAGGCAATCTTTCGCCAGTCTCAATTAAACACACGCACACGCACACACACACACACGCGCGCGCGTGTGTGTGTGTCTACCGCTAAACAGTCTACCGCTAAACAGTCTACCGCTAAACAGCATGACTTCACAGGTATTCACATTGAAAACAGAATTAAAAGTGTCCTCGGAGATAAATGGCATGACGGCCTAGTCCTTTGTCCACGTTGGGTCATCGGAAGTAAGAAAACAATAAAGTTTCCGTATCTCACTTAGTGGCAGAGCGTCCATGTTCTGGAAATGCTTAGAAACCGAAACTCAAGATACTTGACGCTACCAAGTAGGCCGCGCGCACAGTGCGGCCAGATCACCAAGCAGTTTCGCATAAAAAGAAAGTGTTTTCCTTTTTTTTTTTTTTTTTACGCAGAAATGTTCTTGCATTGCAGCGTTTAGTCCAGTCATCGCAATACTTGTTACAATCAAACGATTCTTGGACGCTACAAACATTTCTGGTGATCAGTGAAACAGAGTGACGCAATAAAAAAAAATAATTGAAATACAGGAAAGTATTTTTTTTAAGTATTGCTAAATTTAGGAACTTACTTTTAGCTAGACTGTTGTTTATATTTTATAATATTTGCTAAAAGAGTAGTCTGGGAGTGATGCGAAAGGTACATATTTCTTGCAAAGGACACATGTGTCCTTTGCATTTTTTGCAAAGGACGCATGCAAAGAAAAAACACATTTTTTTGTTTTTATTTTAACAGCTTAGATGGAAAAAGGATGTCATGAAACAATTTTACAACGAAGAAAAAAAAATTGTAGAGCTATATTTACGGCGCTATACGAGCGCCGCGGAAAAGTGGCCCTTATTTATAACGTGGTGCTTGCTCTTTCGGAAGCTTCCTATGACATCTAAAAGTAACTTATTCAGCTTTGTTTGAAGTATAACAAAAAACTAAAATTAATAGGTAACTTTTAAAGCCCAAAGGAAACTCCTGAAAAAGCGCAAGCACACGTGATAGACCTGTGCAGCGGTCGGATGACGGCGGCGGCGCCCCGAAGCAGACGAACTTGTGCGGCGGCGGCGACGGCGGCGAGGAGAAACGCGGTGAAAAGGCGTCGCACAACGCTCAGCGTGCGGCGGCGCGTGGCCCCACCACGTGACTACAACGTGACTATCAGCGGCTCCCGTGGGCGCACGCCGTAAATATAGCCCTAATTTTTTTTTTATTCGTTGTGAATTCGTTTTATAATACTATTTTTTCATCTAGCCTGGTTAAAAAAAGAAGTTTTTTTTTTTCCCCCTTTGCATGTGTCCTTTAACAGATTTTTATGAGTTCCATTTGGTTCTCTCCATTGATTTTTGTTTCCCCCATCTGGCAACGCTGGGATCAAGATGGCAGTAGATGTGTGGCGCGTTGTATGCGAGGTGGTTGCGGCCTTTGCGTTATTGAATGGTTTCGTTCGAGATTAGGCCCCTATTTCGAGAACGAGCGGTTCAAATCAACGCCTCCGATCGCAGCGAAAGTAATTTCGAATCACTGACAGGTCCCTCTTCACAGTTCGTTCATCTAGGGTGAGTATCCACGAAAGCATGGTAGCGTAAGTTCGGGAAGTGCCACAAAGTGTTTTCCGAAACCACGGCTGTGCGTAGATTGAACAAGCGATCATTGCTTCTTTCTGGTTTTCTCCTCGAATCCGAGTTGACATGTTATTAAACCTAATGGTGTGTTAGGAAGTGTTCATTCGGGGCGCTAACCTGAGCGGTAAAATGTCATGTCTGCCAGTGGCAATTCAAAGAAGAGGCAATGCCATTTTCGCGCTAAACCAAGCGGAACTTGTGCGAAGTTCAATCTGCACAGCGCGGCGGCGCGGAGCGATAACCGTGCAGGAAAAACATGGGAGCAAAGGCCCGTGATGCCATTTATTGCACCACGGGCCTTCAAATTGTAGGCAAGGAGGTTGAAAATAGTAAAGGACGTGCTGCCATTTTTAATTTTTTTTTTTTTTTTTTTTATTCCTAGTCATAAAACATTTCGAGAAGCATAAGGACCACGGGACCACTGCCACATGGTAGTCACATGCGAGTTGGGTGGTTGGCTCCAGTATTAGGAAGTTTTAGCAGACGGTTTTTCTCCTCCGCTACGCTATCGGTACACAAAGAAAATGCCGCAGCTGCGCATGAGCGCTGCCAGCCTTGTCCGCCTAGCTCAAGGTCTTGTGGTGGATTACGGAGTGCTATGCTGGTGCTTAGCGGGCTGCGTAAACGGTCTGCTAAAACTGGCTCGCAGTGCTTCACTCGTTCCGTCCCGTCGATTTTATCAGAGCGGGAGGGAGATAGCAAGCATAGCCAAGAACATCGGACTGGGCGAACTGCGACGAACAGGCGAGCTCTAGGAAACGGAAGTGTGTGGCATCGCGTGTTGCAGGGGCCAGGATGGGGCTTTGCAGTGTGTGCGGCCACAAGGACCGTTGAGACTATTCTTCCGCAGGCATTACGTTTCACCGGTAAGCCCCACATTATAATACAATTCGCCGTAAAGTGAATTTGTGAGCAGTTCTCCTGGTTTTACGAGGGTCAGCGAGCTGCAGAACCGCTGGATTTCGGTCGCTGATCGCGGCGGTGACTGGACCCGGTCTTGCCTCCTTCTGACCTCGGTGAGTGCCCTACGTGGTGACTGCAATAAAAATAAAGGCAAAATGTTATGATCAAGGCTGTGGCTGAGTAGCCGTCCGACGGCACCAAAGTAACATTGGGCGGCACTCTGAGCATGCATTCGAGCGCCGTCCGAAGGCTCGATCGGCTGTAGAGGGGACGTGGGTCATCCGCCCCGAGAAGCATCCTAGTGTGAAGAAATCTGTTTCACTCAAAGTTTGTTGACCGTATCCAAGCGCCTATCAAGTCATCAGGGAAGTGTCGCGATTGACAATTTAGAAGATCTGACTATCAGCCGCTTGCTGCAGATTTGTTTGTCATAAAGTGCAACCAGACAAACCCACAGCAGCTAGTAATTAAAAATTTTTTGAGGAACCTCAAAATTCTTCAGTCACTCATTGCGTTTGATATCACCACACATTGCGAAACCAGCGTTGCGTGGGCGCGTCCAAGATGAATTGCCTTTGAAATTCATAGGTAAGCTAGATGAGCACATTAGATCAACATGTCATATCACGTTACATCAGATATCTGCAAAAAACGTTCCTTATAGGACACATGCATAGGAAAAAAACATTTTTTTAAACAGCTTAAATGGAAAAAGAATGTTATAAACCGAATTTACAGCGAGAAAATTTTTTTTTAGAGCTATACCTACGGCGCAAAACGAATTTGTAGTCATCTGACCGGCGCACAGGTCTATCGCATCTGCTTGCGCTTTTTCAGGAGCTTCCTTTGGGCTCTAAACGTTACTTATTAATCTTTGTTTTTTGTTGCACTTCAAACGAAGATGAGTAAGTAACTTTACGAGACCATAGGAAGCTTCCGAAAGAGCGCAAGTACCATGTGACAAATAGGGGCCAGTCACGTGATAAATATGGGCCACTTTTCCGCGGCGCCCGCGGGCACCAACTACAAATTCATATAGCGCTGTAAATATAGCTCTAAAAAATATTCTTTTCCGTTGTAAACTCGTTTTATGACTTGCTTTTCCCAACCCGGCTGTTTAAAAAGAAAAAAGAAGTTTTTTCCTTTGCATGTGTCCTTTAACCGAAGCAAAGTACCAAAGAAAGGAAGCAGACGACGGATGTCACCGGGCAGCTGTGGTCTCCATTTGAGAATTGGGATGAGTAGAGGCGCAGAGCCCACCAGTGCCAGCCACTTCCCTACAAACAACCGTCAACCACAAGGGATGACGGGTAGTCCTGATGGGCAAGGAAGTAGACGGCGAAGGGGCAGGCGATAATGGGGATTGGCTTGCGGAGGCTATGGAGCTGACGTCATGGCTCCCTCCTACAATTCTATCCTCCTTGGTTGTAGGAATTTCTTCCGAATTTCGAATGCAACACAAGTTCAGCTTCGAGGGTGTGTAGCGGACCTCTACAAAACACTCTCGAGGCCCTGGCTGAACGAAGAAAGCCAGGCTGTGCTAGCAAGCCCCATTTATGAAAAGCAACAAGCTTTCATGCCATGACGCTTTTGGCAAGAAGTAGTTGTATTGGTAAATAAATTAAATTTTAGGCTCTTTACCCACATATGCAGGAGATGTGTGGGTCTCCATCGACGGGACAAGTCGCCTGCTTCATGAGGACGTTCCACCACAATGTTCTAGGACAAGGGCAGTAACCGTACGTGTGACCATGGATGCCTCCATCTCCCCGCAAAGGTAACCCATAGGTTAAAGCAGGTATCACCTAGTATGCAATGCCAGGAATTAATTTTGAGGGAAAGTCCGTTTCCAAGCTGCTCGAGAACCTGCATGGCGATGCTCTAGTATATTATACACTGGAGTGGCTATAGGTAGGGTTCCATGTCCGAAATATACTTGCAGTGAAATTTAGAAGGTGTTTTCTCTTTTTTTAGCAAGTAGGGGGTGATATTTTGGTAGCGTATCAAAGAGTTCTCATTGAATGCTGCATTCGTGCTATTTAGGAGCACGGTGATAGTGTGACGCTTCTCTTGATGAGAACAACACATACGAGAAAATACTTTCCGGTGCAGCCCATAGTACTGACTCAGCAAAGAGATATGCACTTGCTAGGCTCGCACATAGAATGTTGAGTCCGCATGCGGCAACGATTAAATCGAAACATACAGGGAGGCCATTTTGCTTCCCTGTGGATTGCAGCTGACGGATTGCGCAATCTTTTCCGGATGGGCTATATCCGAGCCATGCAATGTCGCGTTGCACCTTGTCACTGTGACGTAGTGATGCCAATGACGGTTCCTATGGTAAGCGTTGTGCAATGCTCGTTTTAACATGCAATGTGTTATATGTCTAGGGTTGCGAGCATGCAGCGACGGATCACATTGTTGTCGATCGACATGGATTACCCGGTCGGTCACGGAAGCAGGTCGTAGAATGAGAAGAACGTAGAATAAATTAAAATAGAGGGTTCACCTAATAGAGCCAGTGAAAGAAGATAAATGATATGCCTCCCTTACAGGAGATTGATCCCACAGCCACTTGACTAGAGGGCAACTCCACTCAAAAAGTCGACCAGCGACGGATCACATTGTTGTCGATCGACATGGATTACCCGGTCGGTCACGGAAGCAGGTCGTAGAATGAGAAGAACGTAGAATAAATTAAAATAGAGGGTTCACCTAATAGAGCTAGTGAAAGAAGATAAATGATATGCCTCCCCTACAGGAGATTGATCCCACAGCCACTTGATTAGAGGGCAACTCCACTCAAAAAGTCGACCCTATTGAAAATGACTGATATCGCTTTAGGGGGTTAAAATGCGGTCATACCCAAAATATCACGTCAAACCGACGCCGCATTACCGATTAAAACCAATATTAAAAATATTCTCCCGGCTCGGTTAGCGGCCCGAAAGCGGGTGAGCAACGCTGGCAACGGGTGAGCTAGTGAAGCAACACTGGGCAATGACGTAGGTTTAGTCCTACGCTCTCGTACGGACGCTTCGTTTTCCGTGGTATTCTGTGATTCTGCTGACGGCAAGAGGTGCTTACCACGTTATCCTGTGTTCTCCTATTTTTATTAGCGTCCAGGCAGTTCATCTAACTCCAGCATTGCTTCCGCGACAGCGCGGAAGAGAGCGAAGCGGTGCTGCTAGCTCACGCGCGTGTCGTGGAGCCGGAGAGACTCGCCGGACTCGGGTTGGGCAATGTCGAGCACGACTTGTAGTGCTGTGGGTTGCACCAACAATCCGATGCGCAACCCGGAGCTGCGGTTCCACAAGTTTCCAAGAGACCGGAGGAGGCACAAGGTGTGGGTCGGTGCCGTTCGCCGGATAGACTTCGGAAGACTGTCAACTCCGAGCTCCAACGCGAAGCTTTGCTCCCAGCACTTTATGTCGGACACCTATACACGGGATCTGCGGCTGCTAACTGCTGTGGGTTTCTCCACGAAACACGCGTCTTTGAAGAACGATGCGGTGCCGTCGCTGTTCGCGCACCGTCCGCCGGCTGCTCCAGCACGATCGGTCGGACGCAGCAGGTCGCGGCTGATCTAACTAGCGTGCACATAAAGGCACCTTAGCTTTAACAACTTAGACCGCTTGTGGATATATCTGTTCATCTATATCCCATTATTTCTTTTTCTCTCGGTCCGCGAGCAAGGAACAAATACAGTCACGCTGCGCCGGCACTGACCGCGTCATATTTATAGCAGTCGGATTCTCTTTTCGGCCGGCAAATTTATAAATACACACTAAAACTTACTACATTTGGTGCATATTAACAAAGTGAAGCGGTAAAAAAAGAAAATGTGCAACTTACCTTCTGTCTTGAAACTCCACGTGCGACCGAGCTGACGTTGTCGGTGCGTCGGCTCAGGAGCACGGGACGAGAACTAGGTCATGCCGACGACGCGCCACTAATATCAGTGTTGCCAAGCTGCTTCAGCCGGTAGTTTCGGTTTTGCCGTGCCGCCGGAACGATACTTGGATTTGCGATATCTACAAAACTATACACACTACCGAAAAACAAATTATATCTCGTGATTCAGGGTCGCCGACTTCGACTAAACAGATCATAACCCAAAAATTGTAATAATGGAGTGGAGTTGCCTTTTAAGAGCCTGATGCTGAACGGCACTACTAAATGGCACGCCGAACGGCGTTTCATCTGGGGTCCTTTAAGAACATTCATGTGACGCACGTGGCGCTTGCACTCGCCAGCCATGCCCGGCAGCCGGTGTGCTGTAGTGGCAGGCTTCCTGCCATGCTTTGTCTTGCCCTAGCATGGACTAGTCGGAGTGGCTACAAGTCCGAGCAAGCTCCCTGCGTCTAATCGCGGGTTGGCTGTACGAGAGCTCGAGCAGCAGGGACACCAGTGAAAGCTACCCGCTCGCGATTGTACCATTACCAGTTAGTTCATGCTAGGGTAAGATGTACCTTGATCCAGTGGGTAAAGTCGGATGACACATTGTGTGTGTCACGGGAGTGATTAAAAGCTCATGAACCCAGTTACAAGCTTCGCGAGTCTTACTAAACTGTCATACGACCTTACTCGTAGGATCAAGGTGCATTTATTTCTTTATTGTGCCTAGTGCTTAATAGCGTCGCTTTCCAATCCTGCAAGCTTTGACTGGACGTACGCGGCCATACTGCCTAGGCGCCGGGCTGTCCTTTCCAGCATGTCATGGGCATACTTGTGTACTCATCGCATCGAGCAGCTGCGCGCGTGAACAGTGTTAGCATCAGCCAGCACTTGACGTTTTGTTCGTAGAATTGAAAGGCTGCCATCAAAACGTTAAGCGCGAGACACATGTTGCTTCGAAACGATGCGAGCCAGCATGCAAACATTTTGGAAAAATGGCTGCTTCGGCGTGCTGCATACAGCAGTTTGCGACACATGCTTTGGATATCGCATACGGCGCGTCGTTCCGGTGGGCTCCGCCCAGTTCAGGCAGATACAAGGATAACAATTTTTTTTACTTTTAAGCTGTTTCTCGGAATGCTAAGCTTTTGTAGCGTTGCCTGAAAGACGTCGGGTATCTTGTGCTCAAATGCCAGAACCATGCATGGTACCTAGCTTTTATAGATAATTATTTTGTTCTCAAGAGTTGTTACTTGCGACTCCTTTGGGTGAAAACTGCACTGCGGTTCAATGAGATGAGGGTTGCCGAGAGTGGGTGTGGATTTGTTTGTAATTTTGAAGTGCTTTTTGAGCAAAGATATTTCTTCGAACACGGACGACGCCTTCAGTGACGAGCTGGATGAAGCTCGGGAGCGCGTCATTTATTTGAGGAACGCACTGTTTATTCCGTAACGGGAGCAGCTGAAGCTAACAAAGCCGTGAATGCACTGGTACAATTTTTTCCAATCGTTGTTTGACAGGTTTTTTTAGGTATCGATATAATCGCAGCATAACTGAAATTATGGTATCCAAACATTGTAGATTAATCACGTTCAAGCACCGCGTACAAGCCACCGGTTGCACCACTGGTGGGCTCCCTCAAACCTCGACCTTGCTGTTCACAGGAGTCGATAAACAAAACTCGCACTGGTCGCTCCCGATCCCTGATCCAGTGTACAGATTGCTGTTTTAATCTTTCCTCGCTGTTTTCATGCTGTTCACGAAGTCAGAGGAACAACACTCGCACTGCCCGCGTTTGATCCACGATTCAGCATAGAGAGAGGTGTTTTGAGCTTTCCTCGTTGTTTCCATCCCTTTCACATAGTCGAAGAAACACCACACTCGCACCAAACACAATCGCGCAGTGCCTGTGTCCGATCCATGATCATGTGCTTTCAGAGATCCTCACCACAGGAGCCGAAGAAACACATTACTCTCACCAATAAAATGTTGCACTGCCTAGTGCTCCCACTCGTCCGCCCCTCCCGGACACGACTCGTGTGACCCTCTCCGGACCGTCCTCGCGTCACGTCAGCTGACCTTTGCGCTTCCGCGTTTCCATTGGCTAAATGCCATCTGGTGATCCGAACCGCCCTATAGGCCTTGCGGCGAATATCTGGCACGTTGGTCGCATGCAGCAGTGCCATGCGCCGCAAGGTCCAAACCGGTCCTTACGGTGCACCGCTCCGGCTGTTCGCGCGTCGGATTGGATGGTTTCGAGGCACGTGTTTTGTGCTTTGCTGCTGGGAAGGGGCTTGTCCAGGGCACTTTCCTCCCATTTCTGACCATTTTGAAGCATGCAAAAGAATCATTAATATCATGTTTGCATTAACAGTGTCGCGTAGTGCACTCGGGGGTGTAACATGCAGTTGTCGATTTATCTCGCCTTTCTTAGTATTGTTTTTCACAGCCACCGACTCGGTGAAATATGGTTGTTGTTCGACGTAAATCTGTATGTGTGACGTTTTATACTTGGAACCGAAATATGCTGACGCCTTCAGGCTAAACTGTGGTTCTAATGAAGAAAGAAGTGCGCAGTGAGATCAGCTACTCGTGCAATGTGCTGGTGCGGATATTGCAGCTATGGATACTGTTTCACAGGAAAATATGTTTTGTTTCGCTGCAGTTTGTGTCCTGAAACATTGCAGCACATCATACCTACGACAGACGGTGGTGCCTGCCTCGTGCTGAAGACCTGCCACGGTGACCTGCGCAGTTACCATACTTGTGAGCATGGTTGCTTTCATTACCTTGCCAAGGTAACCTTTAGACTTTGGCAGGGATCGCCTCATATGCAATGTCAAAACTTCCTTTTGCGAGAAAGGTCATAGCCAAGCTGCACCAGAGCCTGCCTGGCTATCCCTAGCATGACATGCAGCAGCGTCACTATAATTAGCATTTGGTGTTTCCAAAACTAATTCTTTGTGGCATTTGAAGGGTGTTTTCTGGAGTTTACCTTTGTCGAAAATTCGATGTTTTTCAGAACTTGTTTTGATTAAATTCTCAGTTTTTCAAAATAATTCAGACATTAAATTTGCTTGCCGATTTTCTCGATTCTCGGAAATTCAAAAGAAACAGAAATAGTAACCAGATACAATTGTATTAATTAATTTGTAGTTCAAACAATTACACAAGGACTTGCCTGTTCCTAGACGAGGTGTCTCGAGCTGAATGTGGAGGTGTTACTAGGATGCTCTACAACTCCCAGTGCACTCTAGTTAATACCAGCTCTCACGCAACAAAACTTGCAAACCAGGTTAGGGTTACTTATCTTGATGTCGGTACATTAAGCTCCTCAATTCGGTCGCTGCAAAACTTTTGTTTTCCACCCACCTTTTTAAGTGCCCCTTATATCCACTTCCGGCAACTGGGCACTCGATGGGCCATTCACATATTTTTAAAGCTGCTGAAAGGAAAAGTCTGCCGATTGTTGAGCTACCCACGCTAATTACATTTTCTCTGTGTCCGGGCTTTCCTGTTTCTGCCGTATCATTTAGTTTTTCTAAATTCGTAATTGCCATTGCGAAAAGGACTGACAAAGGCGATGTCAAAATCAGCATTAAAATTTCCACGCGCTATACTCTCGCTTTCCAGTCGCATGACGTCACTGGCGGGAAGACCTGCAGGTTCTAGAAAGCAAAATGGAACATATTTCTTCCGTGCTGCTTAGCAAACATTGGGGTTCCACAGGTTAGGTTAGGTCAGTCATATCTACTGGTGTGTTTAGCCAATTTTGAGGCAAATCTGTGACCTTGAAAAAAATTACAGGTGTACTGCTACATTCCTCTTAGCCTCCTGAAAATATAAATCATTGGATTGAACCCCTACCGCATTGTTTGGTCTCAAAACTGATGCAAGTATCTTCTTTTTTTCTTCAACTCGGTTCGACGTAGGAGCTGCCAAGGTGTCCTGTCCCTTTCACGTGAACGGTGGTGGCCAGCACTGGAAGAAGCAAACTTTGGACTGCTGTTATCCATTCTTTGGGCAAGTGAATAAATTATTTTGAAGCAGAGACATGGTGTTTGCACAGCAGCTTCACAGAACAAACAACACAAACACTAATGTTTCTGTGCCTAAAGCCTTCGTAGCTGCTTGAACTTATTGATTTGAGCTCTCAGGTTGCAATGTTAAGGCAAGATGAAGATATAGTTAGAGTTTCTCTGCAAAATTGGGGGGACCTTACGCTTGGATGTCCAACTTGATCAACTCAAAACGTCCAGCCGAATTGAAACAAAGATCTAGCCGAACTGAAGCATGTAGCCGAATTGAAACTTGTAGCGGAACTGAAGAATTAGCCGAACTGAAGCGTCCAGCCGAATTGAAACTTCTAGCCGAACTGAAGCGTCCAGCCAAATTGAAACTTCTAGCCGAATTGAAGCTTCTAGCCGAATTGAGGATGTAGCCGAACTGGAACGTGCAGCCGAATTGAAACTTCTAGCCGAATTGAGGCAATAGCCGAATTGAGGCTTCAGCCGGATTGGGACGACACCGAATGGGGAGAAGATTAAAAAAGTTCAATTAGCGGGACTGGACAAAGCCTGCATGGGCTTATGGGCCCAGACCCAGTATGCTAAGTTGTCTATTAAAATGTTTAGATTATCGTTTGCTTGCATATTCGTATCTACACACACATATCCACGCACAAATGTCATTCTTGTTGCATCGTTAAACCACAGTGAAGCAGTGCCAGGTCGTTGTTTCGGCAGTGATTGCAGTTTGAAGACAGGCCGGTGGACGCCTACACAGACACTCACACACGCACAGGCACAAATGGGCTCATGCCCAGGCAGCACACTTGCTTGGGCTAGCTGGAGCCAGGATTGGGCCTTGGCCGTAGTAGACCGTACCAGGACGGCCCAAGGAATTCGGTTAACTGCCAGCCTGGCGTCTCACCGTATTTCCCGGGCACCGGTATGCCACAGAACTGCGAGGGAAGGGATTTCCTTGGCGTTCCTTGTATTTTGTTGGTCCCAGTCGAACAGTGTAGGCAGGCGGCCGCCAACATTGGCGCTTCAGGGTGTTCATTGGCCCCAAGATTCTACGGAACTGCCAGGGAAGTGATTTCCTTGGCGTTCCTTGTATTTTGTTGGTCCGAGCCGACCAGGGTAGACAGGCGGCCACCAACATTGAAGAATTAGTGGCGCTTCAGTGTGTTCATTGGCCCCAAGATTCCACGGAACTGCCAGGGAAGTGATTTCCTTGGCGTTCCTTGTATTTTGTTGGTCCGAGCCGACCAGGGTAGACAGGCGGCCACCAACATTGAAGTCTTAGTGGCGCTTCAGTGTGTTCATTGGCCCCAAGATTCCACGGAACTGCCAGGGAAGTGATTTCCTTGGCGTTCCTTGTATTTTGTTGGTCCGAGCCGACCAGGGTAGACAGGCGGCCACCAACATTGAAGAATTAGTGGCGCTTCAGTGTGTTCATTGGCCCCAAGATTCCACGGAACTGCCAGGGAAGTGATTTCCTTGGCGTTCCTTGTATTTTGTTGGTCCGAGCCGACCAGGGCAGACAGGCGGCCACCAACATTGAAGAATTAGTGGCGCTTCAGTGTGTTCATTGGCCCCAAGATTCCACGGAACTGCCAGGGAAGTGATTTCCTTGGCGTTCCTTGTATTTTGTTGGTCCGAGCCGACCAGGGTAGACAGGCGGTCACCAACACTGAAGTCTTAGTGGTGCTTCAGTGTGTTCATTGGCCCCAAGATTCCACGGAACTGCCAGGGAAGTGATTTCCTTGGCGTTCCTTGTATTTTGTTGGTCCGAGCCGACCAGGGTAGACAGGCGGCCACCAACATTGAAGAATTAGTGGCGCTTCAGTGTGTTCATTGGCCCCAAGATTCCACGGAACTGTCAGGGAAGTGATTTCCTTGGCGTTCCTTGTATTTTGTTGGTCCGAGCCGACCAGGGTAGACAGGCGGCCACCAACATTGAAGTCTTAGTGGCGCTTCAGTGTGTTCATTGGCCCCAAGATTCCACGGAACTGCCAGGGAAGTGATTTCCTTGGCGTTCCTTGTATTTTGTTGGTCCGAGCCGACCAGGGTAGACAGGCGGCCACCAACATTGAAGAATTAGTGGCGCTTCAGTGTGTTCATTGGCCCCAAGATTCCACGGAACTGCCAGGGAAGTGATTTCCTTGGCGTTCCTTGTATTTTGTTGGTCCGAGCCGACCAGGGTAGACAGGCGGCCACCAACATTGAAGTCTTAGTGGCGCTTCAGTGTGTTCATTGGCCCCAAGATTCTACGGAACTGCCAGGGAAGTGATTTCCTTGGCGTTCCTTGTATTTTGTTGGTCCGAGCCGACCAGGGTAGACAGGCGGCCACCAACATTGAAGTCTTAGTGGCGCTTCAGTGTGTTCATTGGCCCCAAGATTCCACGGAACTGCCAGGGAAGTGATTTCCTTGGCGTTCCTTGTATTTTGTTGGTCCGAGCCGACCAGGGTAGACAGGCGGCCACCAACATTGAAGAATTAGTGGCGCTTCAGTGTGTTCATTGGCCCCAAGATTCTACGGAACTGCCAGGGAAGTGATTTCCTTGGCGTTCCTTGTATTTTGTTGGTCCGAGCCGACCAGGGTAGACAGGCGGCCACCAACATTGAAGTCTTAGTGGCGCTTCAGTGTGTTCATTGGCCCCAAGATTCCACGGAACTGCCAGGGAAGTGATTTCCTTGGCGTTCCTTGTATTTTGTTGGTCCGAGCCGACCAGGGTAGACAGGCGGCCACCGACATTGAAGAATTAGTGGCGCTTCAGTGTGTTCATTGGCCCCGGGATTCCACGGAACTGCCAGGGAAGTGATTTCCTTGGCGTTCCTTGTATTTTGTTGGTCCGAGCCGACCAGGGTAGACAGGCGGCCACCAACATTGAAGAATTAGTGGCGCCTCAGTGTGTTCATTGGCCCCGGGATTCCACGGAACTGCCAGGGAAGTGATTTCCTTGGCGTTCCCTGTATTTGTTGGTCCGAGCCGACCAGGGTAGACAGGCGGCCACCAGCATTGAAGTCTTAGTGGCGCTTCAGTGTGCTCATTGGCCCCAAGATTCCACGGAACTGCCAGGGAAGTGATTTCCTTGGCGTTCCTTGTATTTTGTTGGTCCGAGCCGACCAGGGTAGACAGGCGGCCACCAACATTCAAGAATTAGTGGCGCTTCAGTGTGTTCATTGGCCCCGGGATTCCACGGAACTGCCAGGGAAGTGATTTCCTTGGCGTTCCTTGTATTTTGTTGGTCCGAGCCGACCAGGGTAGACAGGCGGCCACCAACATTGAAGTCTTAGTGGCGCTTCAGTGTGTTCATTGGCCCCAAGATTCCACGGAACTGCCAGGGAAGTGATTTCCTTGGCGTTCCTTGTATTTTGTTGGTCCGAGCCGACCAGGGTAGACAGGCGGCCACCAACATTGAAGAATTAGTGGCGCTTCAGTGTGTTCATTGGCCCCGGGATTCCATGTAACTGCCAGGGAAGTGATTTCCTTGGCGTTCCTTGTATTGTCTTGGTCCGAGCCGACCAGGGTAGACAGGCGGCTACCAACATTTAAGGATTTTGTGGCGCTTCACTGTATTCACAGGCCCCAGTATTCCATGGAACTCTGGGGGAGTGGTTTCGGGTGTCGTTTATTTTTGCAAGATTCAGCGCGCCAAGGAACGACGGATAATTACCGTCGTTCATTTCTTTTTTGGCTGCAGCTTGCCTTTCATCGGACCTACTCGATACGGCCACTTTTACTTACATAAACTTAAAATCTGTTGTGACTTTGCGCTTAAATTCATTTAATTTCATTCATTATCACATAGCCCGTGACATAGCTTCGTCCACGAGTTCCTGCGCTTAGAACTTTGGGCAAGACCCGTTTCCTCCTTTTTAAGAATATTGCGCTTGTCGGCGTGACGCGATCGTCGGGCTTTATTGACACGGCCATGCCGACAGTACATCGCAACCGCAAGCAGGGTCCGTAAAACAGCACCATGTCTGATTTCACAAAAACGCCAAAAACAAGAAACTGTTGCACTGCATGTGTAAATTAAAAAAGACAATAGAACACATTTAGTCAGATCCCAGAGGCCGATGTTTATTCCAGAACGAAGTAACTAATCGGAAATCAGTCGGCGCTTCAAGAAAAGTCACGTGAAAAACATATTGCTCAACTAAATCTGCATACCTTGCAGCGGCGTTGAACACGCGTGTTCAATCATTCGTTCGCTCAGACCCCGCGTTTTTTCCAGACTGAAAAGAATAACCGGGTGCTTGAGTCAAACTGATCGTCGCAACTTTAAATAAATAACAAAAATCAGTTTCACATGCTACGTAATAGCAGCCTGGTGGTGCGTTTTATTCGCGAAAGCGAACTTGCCTCAGAAGCTTCAAGCAAAAAATGGTTTCTAAAACCGACATGTGCTAAGCCTTTATCTGTCATATGAAACGCGACACGCGAAACATCGACACGAGAAAGGCTTAGATGTTGGCTGGTCATAGAAAGTCTCAATTGTATATCTAACTTCAAGAAGAGGCAAGACTACTCTAGCTGCACCTACGTCAAAACTTAGTGTCGCAGTATGCGAAACTGATTTCTACTATTCATAAAAGCGGGAACGATTTATCTGACTCACCTGACACCGCCGCCGCACGTGGAATGCGGTCTGAATCACAAAGTTACGAAAGCCTTGACCACGCGTCGCGTAAAGCAAAAACGTTTTCTGTCCAGGTGGCGCTAGTGATCACGTACATAAAAAAGAAGTTTATTCCACGGAACATCGCATTCACTGATCAGTGATCGCATTAATGAGCATTAATGCCACTATTGCGTACGACGTAAGGAATCTAAACAAAATAAGGGATACCGCACATTTAAATAATTATTTATATTTTTATTTTCGGATTTTAATCCGCGTTTGGGTATGTTCCACGTGGACTCATGCTTATCAGAATTTGTAAATACGAAATAGGCTTAGCATAGGCGATCAAAGCATAGATCTACCCTGCCATCTATTACACAACAGAAAATGTGTGGCAATAATTCCTTTGTTCTATGACTCTTTACTCTCTCTTTTACCATAAATGCGCGCGAAGGAGAGCTCGTGAGGTGTCAACATCGACCTCACATTGATTTCGCTCGCACTGATCGTGAAACGTTGTGTAGGACATGTGGGCACGTTTCGGCGGTGCACGTGTCGACGTGTTCAGAACTAATTTGTTCTGTGTTGTCAAGGTTAGCGCAACTCCTGCAGGGCTCCAACTTTGTCAAAGCTGGGGTGAGCGAGTGCAAATGAGAGGCACCACGAGGCCTCGTGGGCGTGCTCTTGTTCTTAGTTTTCTAAATGCGCTGATCGCGTGCGCTGAGAACAGCCTGCAGCTGTGGCTGCGGAGAAAAATTGGGGTGCGTGTATTTTTATACAGCCTAGAATCTGTTCTCCCTCAACGGCCGACGAGTCTCCCAGCTGTAGATGAGAAATTTAGCCAGTGCACTACAACCGCTAGCGCGGGGTCTTTAACGTGCATCACGTAGTAGTGATACACGACCGCACGCCGATACGATGTTCATCCAGATCGAAACGGGATGAGGGGCGGATTGAACCCAGGATCGTCGGTTCCTTTTGCGCGAGGTTTCGCTCCACGCGTGCTCCGAGCTGGTGTGCTCTAGCCCACTCGGCCGCCGATCCCCCCTATGGCTCCGGACGGAACCACATGTCTTCTGTTTAGACACGTACAGCAAGTTAGCAACTGGATTACACTGCTGTATGCACTGCGAGCTGTACCGATTTGGAAGGTCCACGAAAAAAAAAAAAAAACGCCATGCTCGGTGACAGGTTAAAAGTAAACGCCGGGGAGGGGGTCGCCTCCTCTCGAGCGTTCGCTCTGCAAAAGGGGAAAGAGATGGGAGGAGCTTCCACTAACTGTCACCGATTATAATTAACCCGCTTCATCTCAAAACTGAGAGTCCATGCTCAGCAAATCCCACGCGAAGCACGAAATGCACGCTTCCTTCGATTTGTGTGTATGTTTATGAGGCAAAAAAACGTAGTGCTTCTTTTTCTCTTTTGCCCATTTAGCGACGCAGCCAGGAATATTTCTAGGGGGGGGGGGGGGACGACCCTGAAAGCTTTTCCCGCCACCCCTCTACCTACGTCACTGGTGCATTGTCGGCTGCACGTGATTTTGAAAATCTCAAAACATTCTGTTTCACTGAGCCGCAAAACACTGCCTGTAATTCAAACAAAAAATAAATAAATAATAAAAAACTTTATATTTTTTTAAGAAAAAAAAACTGACAACAAATATCCACTGATTGCCTAAGCAATTGCATGTCTTCACAAAAAAAAAAATCAAGTTGAATTAAGATGTCGAACACCGTCTTTGAGGGACGAGATGGACATAAGTTTATGTAGATTTCAATCAGCCAACAAAGGTTGTCACGGAACGAATATAGCAGGAGAAGCTGGGACATTATGTTTGCTCGCCCCAAAAAATTGTCTTCAAACTGCGTACAGAACACAATAACTCCAGTATGACCACGGTAGTGACACCGCCCGCCGAAATATAAACTGTAATAGAGTGGCGTCGAAACCGAAACTATATGTACGGTGGAAAAGCGCCGAAAAATACCCGAACAGAGAGAAAGACAGCAGGACAGGGCGCACTCTCAACTAAAGTTTATTTGAAAAGCACACACATATATACCCGGCAGGCATACTAATCGCCACTCATCTTAGACCAGCCCCCGTTTCAAAACTCATATTCAGTCGTATTTCAATCCATTGATTCGTTCCAATCCAAAGCCACAAGCAGCTGCCGGATTCTTGTCCGTCTATGCCAAGGGTGCCAAGGGCGTGCAGACAAAGGCCTGTCTCAACGTGCGTGGGTAAAGTCGTAGTTCAGGTAAGTTTTGCCGATTTCATATTCATAACGCATGCCCGAAGGTTATCTACATATGCTGGATGATCTTCCGAACACCGTAGCTCACGTTGCCACCGTAATTCGGATTATATTGAACATTTTTCGACGCTTGAGCGGTCTCCGCGATTTCGTGTCGCTGGCCCGAGGCGGCGTCGCGTCACAGTTCTGAGGAATTTTGGCTGGCTTTAGGCAAACAATCGCAATCACTTCTGGAGGCTGTTCGTTGAAACCTTGCGTAAATGCTAGCCGCTATCTTGAGAATTCCGTGAATGTTCTGCGATACCGGAGCACTGCGTGGACGCTGATCCGATTGTTTCGAAAGTTGGCGTTGCTGTCGGCCGCGTTAAACTGATCTGTGCTGTCATACGCTTAGATACGGATCTTAGAACAAATGCCTTGGATGTGTTCGAGAGGGCGACACGCGTGAACATAGATGGTTTTTACTTTCACGGGTCGGGTTTTGCGCTGCGTCCAGCGGAATGGGTGCCACCGTGCCGGTCACTGGTGCCGGTGTTGTGTGGCGCGGCGCTGGCGTTTGGCGGCGGGTTGCGGCGGGTTGATAGAACACGCTCCTAGCTGGGCGTCGTAGCGCTCGCGTACGGCATTTGCCCCGCGCCGGCCTGCTGTGCGTGTCGTCGGTGTTGAGGCGCGCGGGCCTAGTGTTGCTTAAAAGTGTTGACAGGACCCTGGTAATCTCATCGTTTCCGTTGTTTTCTCCCTTACGGGCCCCTGCATATGTGTCTAGCCTTGCGAGCCACCCGGAGAACTACTACTGTCGCTAATAAAGATTATTATTCTTTGCCTTAGTTTTGTTTTAATTTACCCCGGTCATATTCGTGGGTGTAGAACCCGCGGGTGCCCACGTAGTTTACATGGCTGAAGAAGAGTAAAACTATACGCACTCCGCTAAACTCGTAGAAACCGAATGGTCACAGCGAGTTTTCTAAGCCATGACATAGCGTAGGGGTTAAGACGTCCGCTTTGTACGCAGGTGGACGCGGGTTCGATCCGCGGTGGGCCTACTTTTTTTTCCTTTTTTTTTCTCGAACATTTTGTTTTGTCGAGGCATTGGGCGATATTTACGACATTTCTTTTTGCGATGAACACTAAGAAAACCGAATGTTGTCGCCGCAACTTCGCAGAACTAAATGGTATGTTACTCCCTTTCCGGAGGTGCGATCGGGGAAAGCGGGGCTTGTATTGCCGGCTGGACGCTGCGAAGCGGCGTGTACTGGTTAAGTTTTGTAATTAGCAGCCGATACTGTCGCCGCGAAGCGGCGTGAACGCATGCGGGGGGCTGTGTTAACGAGCTCCCCAGTGATACACGCGCCGTTCGAAAAGGGTGACCCAAATGGCATGTGTTCTCCGCTGTGTGCGTATAGCCATTTCCGACCGAAGTGCACTCCGGAGTGCGTATAGCTTTACTCGCTGAAGAAAGAGGTTGAATGATTAATTGATTAAAATGCTCTGATCTGGTATAGAATGTGTAGTGACTTTTAAATACTTGAGGTTCTGGTAAAGCTGAAGGGAGTCTCTTAAAACATTTTTGCAACCATGGTGAAGACCCAACGCTGGGTACAATTTTAGTCTAAAGGCTGGCCCCCACTTTTGCCTCTGACTATGACTGAGTCCGACAAAACCAGTCTTTAAGCCCCTTGTGACGGCTTATGACCAGGCTGCACAGCAGCAATGGCAGTCGTAAGCAACTTAAAACCCTGTTTTGTTTAACTTGGTCATAGTTGCAACAGTGTGAACCAGCTTTAACACCTCTTAGGTTCATGTAACTAACAGTAGCTTCAGGATAAACTTGCGCATTGTACTACCCCAAAGTATTTCGATCACATCCTCGGTTTTGATTCTTGATCGGTATCCGAGCACTACGTAACGTCAATAGGCTTGTTGATTGCTGCGCATGTGATTATCATGCAAGCTACGCTATTTCTAGGTGGTGTTTAATTTGTTTCTAAGGTTCCCGGGATTTTTTTAAGGTACCAGTAGGTATCTAAGCTCCACATGCACGTTGTTTTCAATACAATTACTTCATGCAGAAACTCAGTTTCGTTATTTGGTTGAGTTTAATGGTGGTGCCATCATGGTTTTGCACTGTCGACGACAAGAGAAGCGTAATGTTGGCACTTCTTTTGTTGATCTGTAAAGCAAGTTCTGGTTTCTTTTTTGTTCCAGAATGTCTGTCGGAGTCTTATTCATGGTGCTGCAGGAAGTCTGTATGATGACGAAAAAGCTGCAGGCTGACTATAGACGCTTTACACACGCACCAGATTGAGCCGCCATAGCCGCCCTTCTCTTGTCTTACCGAAATGCCGAGCCACTGAAGCGTGCGTTGACGAGTCTTCACAACGGCCTATGCCGGGGGGAAGGACACAGTAACACTTAAAATGGCAATAACCTGTCCTTCTGTGGAAATGATGAAGTCAAGCGAACGGAATAAGAGGGAACAAAAACTGAAGGTCAGTTATGGCGGCGCCCATGCACAGCTGCTGTAAAGCGTCTATAGTCCGTTGCAACCTAAGAAAGAAGGGCGAGGGTAAGACGGGCCGGGGAGGAGGAAGCAGACGGAACGCTGGAGGAGAGAGGAGTAAACCTCCTTCTCTCTTTAGTGTTCCGTCTGCTTTCTCCTCCCCGGCTACCCTCGCCCTTCGTTCTTAGGTTGCAACGGACTATAGAAGCTGCCGTTGAGCTGCCAATCCGGATAGCAGCTATCAACTCAGCAAGGGCCTGCAGGGGTATCAGCCCCACCCGTTTCTCTTCTGCCATTCGAGCTGGTATGTATGACATGCCCTGCTGGTATGTATGACACTTTGTTTTTCTAAACAAACGATACCACCACATACTGTAAAATACAAAACAAGCGCCCACTTTAAATTGGAGATAATCATGGAGAGGTGGGGGATGGGCGCTTGGTAGGTACGTTAGCGAAGGTGTACATGGTCAGGTGGTCCCTTGCTTGGTCCGACCACGAAATTACGAATAGCTGCTGTTTGCAGAGCTAGTTGACTGCGCGAACACGTAGAAACAAAGCGTCTTTTTTTTTCTCTACGAAGAAGCATCTTAATAAGTGCTCGATTATGCATTCGCTCGTCTTTGTTACTAAAGCTTACAATTTACTCTTCTGAGTTAGAACAAAAGAGCAATTTTTCGTTTCTTTGGGACAAATTTCTGTGGCAATGAAAAGAAAGCTAGGGAGGGGGAACAAAAGAGCAACCCATCTTTTCTTGGGCACAGCTTTCTGTGGCAATGAAATGGCATGTTTTTAAACGTAAGCCAACGCTTTCGCTGAAGCACTCGAACAAACTTACCGTAAAACACCAGGCAAGCACCACTCAAAAATTTGAAATAATTGCGAGAAAATGGGGGATGGGCGCTTGTCCGGTCATCAATTTTACAAATAAATGTGCTGCACATATTTCCTCAGATCTTACAAATTTGGGAATAGGCGCTTAATGTAAACTGTGCGGATGCGCGGTCTTCACGGTACAAGTTACATTTCACCGTAGGCAAGTGCCGAAAAAAAGACAGGGACAAGTAGTTGACGTAAACACTGGCGAACTCGCAACTAACATTTAATGAAAGACAATCTCTTATATAGCCGTGAAAAACGTCGGTCATTACTACAACCGGTGTAGCCCTCTATCAAAAAGTTAATATTATTTTGCCGGTAAGGTTATGGGTGTGTCACTTGCACACGCGGTACCTTTGGCTTTAATCTTAAGCACATCGAATAGCTCTCTAGATATTTTATCTCTGTATCTGGCCAAAAGTTTAGTGTCGTCAAATGACTGAGAGCAAAGACAACGGCTGCAGTGCCTGGCCAGATGCCCTGATGGGGGTTGCTCGTGTTGCCGCGTCATGTTCGCATACGCGATCGTTAAAACATCGGCCTGTCTTACCAGTGTAATCAGAACCATTTGACATTGGGATTTCGTACGCAACTCCGGTCATGCATTCTGTGCATTTCTTGGGGTGATTTGTTTTGAATTTGTCTTTTGCAAGAGCAAAGTTAGTGGCTGTGGCGGCCACCCCTGCTCGCTAACCAACCGGTATACGGAAACAACTGGGAGTCCCGCTTCCCACTGTCCCACTTGTCTTACATGTTCCACACCACGTGCTCGGTTTGCTTCGACATTTATTGGTTGCCAAACTTCGTAAAAATCCTACACGGCAGACAGAGGGGAGAGCTCACACAGTGAACTGGCAATACAAAACACCGAATATACACATGATAAAGACACCATCTTTGTTTTGCGGGGAACTAGAAAGCCTATGGTGAACTTAAACCAAGAAAACACAAGAGCTAAAAAGGAAATGCTACAAGTTTGGCACATCCTGGCTAATGTTATGCTAACATTTTAACAATTTTGTATATTTATAATTGGTTAAGTTACACCCAGCAAATTATTATGGTTGAGCTATATTCAGCTGTGCAGTGAAACGTCGTGCTCTGGCTCCCTAGCTTTGGCTTCATTGCCACAGAAAGGTTTCCCCAAGTATATCACTATCTAGCTCTTTTCGACTCTTCACCCCTCATCCTCCTCTCCTGCTTTGCCGCTCTACCCGTTCTATACTCATGCTCTCTGCCAGTCATGGAGATAACCATCCATGGCGACAGGGCGCATGGTGTCTCTTACATAAATTTTTTTAACTTGCTTAATATAGGGGAATAGGCATTTAGTATGTCCTTTGATGAGTTGAAATGTTTCAGATGTAGGGGTTGATCGCTTACTCTGACATTGGTACACGCTCAGTGTTTTACGGTAGTTTTATGGTGTTTTGTGTTACTAGAATGAATTAGGCTTTTGTTTAGTTACCACATATGTGTACAGGTGATTCATGCCATTGTTAGTGACCATTAGTACCCAACTCAACCTGGGTGTCTATGAACTGGAAAAACGGTAATGTTGAGGAATTTGGCGATTGTAAAATTCGGAAGATTTCCACCCTAATCAGCATCGATCAGGGAAATTCAGCCTTCCTTTCTCTGTATGTCATCAAAAAACACGTGTGGTGTGACACATGGACCTTTATGCTCAGCCACCCTGCCAGTGTAAATCTCTGCTTGGAAACTAGTCTGTGGAGAATCCAGAGATGCAATTTCATCTGAATGTATGAACAAGACAAACTTGTATACTCTAAATGAACTGCTGCTGCTGATGGCGAATTCATGGAATCGCGTCATAGGGCGAGACCTTGTCTCCTTAGCTACCCCAGTTGCTCCTGAATGTACTTTCTATGGGATTTTGTTTACGGGCTGTGAACATCATGGCTGTTGAGGTAGTTTCTGCCGTGGGGGGATATCCCTCAGCTTGGCAGTCCACAGAAGCTTTAGCAGCCAGGATTTTGGATGTTGTGAGCACAATGACGCTTGCCTTTAGCTTTTATATTTTTTGCAAGAAGTTGTATGACCAACCTCCAGGACTTTCTCATCTGACAGCAGGACATGTCGGCTACTGTAGCGTCATTTAATGTTGTCGCTTACAGACCACTTTTAATGCATGGGGGGTAGAGAACGCCAAACACACCAGTCGGAGGCGCATTCCAGGCACCATACTGTAGCATCTGCTGCTGACATGTTCTCATTGCAGTTATAACAATTTCTGGATTCTGTTTCTTTCGTTTTTCAGTGGGAGCTCATGAAGGTGGCACTGTGCATGGAGGGACAGAGTGGCTGACAGTGAGCTGCCCAACACAAGCTGCTGACACTCGTGACCACCCCCGAAAGCCTGTGGATGGGCTAATTGACAGACGTGCCTGGACATTTATAAATGGTAAACACAATCTACACTACCTTTAAATTACGCCTTGGTCTAACGGCTGTAGCTTGGATGTCGTGTTTGGCTCCTAGAATTGAACTGGATTGTGTTAAGCGGCACATGTCACCAAGTAGGCACACCCTGGGACGCTTATCCACAAACTCCGCTTCCCAGTCCATGAGCTACCAAGATTTAGCCAAAGAGATCCCGAGTCAGCGATGATTTCATGTTTATAGGTATATGATGGTAATGTTGTGGTAGTTCTTCGTGCGATTTGGAATTCTAAACTTTCCCATCACTAAGGATACATTTTGTGCTGCGATCCGTGTTAGTTTTCAAACGTACCGTGATCTGGGCCTTGCTATGCTAGCTGCCATGAGAGCTGTCCCGCTAGTGTGAATCGCTTGACAGCGGTGTTTTTGCCATTGGAGGCACATTTTCTAGGCGTTGGAACTATTTTTGGCTTCATACTTGGCTTAACTTGATCGTTGAGCCATTGACTTTCTCTTTCGACGCTGGCACCGCCACCAGAATATTGATCATTGAGCCATTGACTTTCTCTTTCGACGCTGGCACCGCCACCACAATAATAGTCCCATCACATACACTGGCACTACTCTCCTTTACAAAAAGTACAGCCATTTGCTTCTATCTATCCATCCCTTAAATGGTATTTTTCCCTATGCCATAGTGGCCCTTAAAGGGGTTATGACACGAAAATTAAACGGATAGATTATTCTTGAAATGCAATACTCATAGGCTACTTAGTATATAACAAAGCTGCAGGATTTTTAGAGCTCTGGTAATTACAATATTTTTTCATTTGGCGACCAGGCAACACTGCCCAAGTTAGTCACACCATGGTGTCTATAAACCATGTGACCATGAACGCTCTCTCATTCTAGGCGCCCTCCGTGGTACGATCTAACTAGCTCTCCTCGCCGTGGTACGATCAAAACTCTCACGCAACTCGGTAACCCGAAAGCTATTCTCACTCTCGCCCCCGGCCCGTTGACCTTCCACCCTGCATGCGCCTGCGAGATATTCTAGGACAACGGTGACCACGGCGAGTTCGTCCATAATTCCTGGTCGCTGGAGATGGTCGCCAGTGAGTCACAGTTAAAATAAACAGCTTCCAACATATCTTGATAGCAATCACTTTCCTCACTGCTGCGATCAATGTCGAACACTTACGACAAGGCAAGCGATGCCTTAGAAGTAATTGTCACGAACCGCATGCTCGAAACGTGGAAGGTACACGAGGAAGCTGAAGCTCGAGACGCCAAGAGAGCCAAGTCTGTGAGTGCATGCAAGGAGACACCGCACTAGAGGCTGACTACGTAGCCAGCCTCCAGCTCCGCCCAGATCCGCCCCTTCGAGGGACCCAAATATAAATCGAAATCGAAACTATCGCGCCATTTTCAAAACAAGTTTAACAGGATTATAGGAAAATACAATGGGTCCTAGCAATATTGTTTTCTCATATTTATTTCTGGCGTGTCATAACCCTTTTAAAATAATCAGCTATCCACTTGCAGTGAAGTTCTTCACATCAAGAGTAAAAGAAATCTTACATTTTTTTAGAAGATTGATCCCAATGCAGGATTGTTGCTTGCCCCAACATCTCTAAACCTCCTTTGTAGTGGTTTCTCGATGTCTTAATGTGACATGCATCAGGATGTGTTCTGTCCCGCCTTTATGTCACCTCTTTTCTTGAGTAGTTTACGCAAAGTGCTTTGAAAGATCTTCTGGGCTCCAGCGACACAAGACTTCTCCTTCTCCACATGCCTTACTTGAAGTTTTGTTGCAAATGTCAACTTCGCCCTCTTGACGTTCACAGCTATGACAACATGTAGGCCTCTTTAATGGTTGATTGTAATGTCAAATACCCCCCCGATTGTTCACATTGGATATCATTTGTCTGCGGTGTGTTCTGCAGACACAAACTTCTGCCATGCCACCATTACGCATTGGTGTACGGTGGAAAAGCCTACTACGGTGACTTCAGAGCATGCAGTCATCAAATTCAACACTAGGGAATTTAATAGTGATGTCTCATAAATATGGACACCTCCATTCCTCCCCAAAAGCGTCCACAATTTGAGCTGTCCATAATAACGGAACTAAAAGGCCGGTATTTACTCAGTTGATCCCCGAAAATGGTTTCTATATAGCAGAGTATCCATATTATCGAGATATGACTGTTTACCCATTCTGCCTGAGTCCTACTGGAGCGACAACGAGAAACACCCGACATTGATTTGCCTTAAAGGGCAACTCCGGCCAAAACTCAAAATGAAATAAATTACTGGTATCGCTGTAGTGGCACAAAATACGACCCCAGCCAAAAAATTACGTCCGGGAGACGCCGCATTCTCAAATAATGCCGATAATAAAAATGCGACCCGCCGCGAGCCGCTGCTCCTTAGCGGGCGGCCAGCGGGTTGCCGATCGCTAAAGCAACATTGGGCCGTGACGTCAGTATCGTTCTCTTTTTGTTCCTCCGGTCCGGGCGTTGCGCGGAGTGCGCTTCTTTGAGCCGCTACCACCGCTACCTGGGCTTGTGATTGGCGTGTTTAGCCGTTGCTTTTATCCGTAGCCCGTGTAGCTTCGGTATAGCCTTTTGTTTTTTTATTTGTGAGGACTCCAAGACTCGTTTTAGCGAGCAACTCGGTGCGCCCAAGACTGCCCAGTTGTTCCTCGAAAGATGCCGAGTACAACTTGTAGCGCTGTGGGCTGCTCAAACAACCCGCTGCGCAACCCGGAGGTGCTTTTTCACAAGTTTCCAACGGATCGGAAATTGGAGAATGTGTGGGTGAACGCAGTTCGACGAGTGGACTTTGGAAAGCCTCGGACATTCAATGGAGCATTCACGCTCCATTGAATGCCCGTCGAATTGGAAAGGGCGGGCATGTAGAGTACAACAACTAACTAGCTGCAATCACTGAAGTTTATAATGAAAAGGAAAACAGAATGTTCTGCTTTGCGTCACTGCTTGTTTACTACGCAATCTCGTGCGTAGTACACAGGTCCGTAACGACTACTAGCGAACAGCAGGCGCGTGAAGCTCGATCATGCGGTATAAACATTCGCCCCCCAATCGTTCAAACCCTTTACACAGCAGTATTAATTAACATTGAGCTTGTGGATACCATAAAGGACTTTAAAAAATCGCGAAAGTTCGGATTTGTAAGTTACAACACTCTAATTTACCCAAGTTCGGCTGGAGGTATATATAATATTTAAAAATGCCCCAAAAAAACCAAAACTTGTCTTAGTCGAGAGTTACGAAGGAAAACTTTTAAAATCCTATGTATTCTAATAAAAAAAAATTGTTGTGGGTGGGGGTGGGAATTTGGAAGGGAAAGAAAGTGTTCTTCTCACCTTGCTAAAGTTCTCTGTTTTCCTCTATCACCCACAAACACTTTTGCTAGCTTTGAGAAGAAAATGTCTGCCTAATGAACTTTCTTTTTCTTTTAGTGCGGCAAGTTCTTTTTTTATTTTATTATTTTTATTTTACAAATTAGATTCACCACCTAGACGCACTTATGTGGTAAATTAGTGTCGTAGCTTACAAATTCGGTTTTTACGCGCCTGAGGAAAAAAGAACGAAAAAACAGACGTGTACAGCCCAGCACTCGTCTGTTCGGGCGCCGCGGCCCGCGCCGGAGAGCCTCAAAGCTTCGTGTCTGGGACTGACCCGCAGCGCGAAAGCGAGAGGGCCCCCAGTACGGTATACGTCACTGGCAGCGCGGCGTGGAGCAACGCCGCTCCATCCACGGAGCCCCGATGACAATTTAGGCCTAGCGACGAGTACGGGAGACACACACGGCGACAGCCGCTGAGTACGGCACCGAACGAGCTCACTCGTTTTCCAGTCGCTACCTTTTGGGTATACAAGCGACGAGTACGGCATAGTGCACGCACAGCGGCGGCCGTCGTGTGCGGCAACGTACGAGTTCACGGATTCTCCAGTCGCTAGCTTTTGGGTATACGCACTAACTCTTGCTACATGTGCTGGATAACTACCACGTATACAGAATTGAAACAAAATCAGCTTACCTTCTATCTTTAGACGGCTAGCTCAACAGAGGTAGGTGCCGCTTGGCATGCGTACTCGTTGAACGAGAACGATGTTGACGTCACGTCCACGATTTCCAGTGTTGCCGGGGCCTCGAGCGGCTAGTTCCGGTTTTGTGGGCCGCGCCCGAAACAGAACTTTGAGGCGTCGATATCTTTAAAACTACGCACGATAACGAGAAAAAAATTACACCTTGCAATTCAGGGACGCTGGCTGCGCTAAAAACAGTCATAATCCCAAAATCGAAACTATGGACCGGAGTTGCCCTTTAAGACTGGATAATACACTGAAAAACACGGACAAAATGAAGGAAGATCTGGACAGGACACGTCGTAACTTTCAACTGAATGGTTTACTTTGGTAAAAAAAAATATCTACTGATCAGAAGCGGCACATGCTGGCAGGACATTGTGAACCTGATTCGCATGGTGCGATTTTACGCGCGATTTTTTTTTTGTTGTGACGTCACTCGTGCAGAAAAATAAAAGCATAGGGGAAGCTGCAGTGCCAGACGTCACAGGTGTAAATTTGCAAGCAAAATAGCGCCATGTGAAGCGGGCTTAAGGTAAGGTCTAAACACAGTCCCTCAGAAACCAGCATTATTGGCTCTGCAGATAGTGAAATTCTTTGTCAGATAATAGCAGCGAGGGAGTGCTCACATGAGTTGTTATCCTGGAAGTGAAATTCTTTGTCAGATAATAGCAGTGAGGGAGTGCTCACGTGAGTTGTTATCCTGGAATTATATCAAGAAGGCATAGTGAACTTTCCTCGCTCTTTTTGTCTTGTAACGACCTATGACACTAGTCTTTTCTAAGTTGGACTTGCACTCACAGTGGACACAGTTAACTGTTAGGTCACCTTGAGAAAATCATAGGGTAACAACTCTTGTGTGAGTGCATTGTCATTGTCTTGCAAAGAATTTCACTCTGTAGAGCCAGTGATGCTGGTTTCTAAGGGAGTGCGTTATGACCTTATCTTACGGTGCTCCGCCAACAGGCGTCAGTTTTTATTTGTATTTATATTTCTTTTTTTAAATAAGCCGTTCGGTTGAAAGGTACGTCTTGTCCTGTCGAGATCTTTCTTCCGTTGGTCATGTTTTTCTGCCATATTATTCAGTGATGAATAACCAACTAGTCCAACTTGCCATCTTAAGCCTCAAGACCATGCAGCATGCATGCGAAGATATGTTTTGGCAGGCTCGCCATCGCTTGTGCTTACTTCATGATCCCGGAGAGATGGCAAGCCTGCCAAAGGTATCTTCGTGTGCATGCTAAATGTATTAATGTCTGGTCGGGGCCAGTTGTTTCTGTTGGTCGCTTTAGTAGGACTCCAGCATTATATGTCTGATTCTATTTTACATTGGCATTTTAAAATACATCTTCACAAGAATATGGCTAGCGTTCTTTGTATTTATTGATTCAATATACTTAAGTCAGACTGAATGTTTTTCTGATATGATTTTTTGTTGTTGCGTTTTAATTACTGGGAATTTATTTTCTGTGGGTTTATAGCTTCAGGGCTGTCAGTGGAAGTTGGCACCACTTTATATTGTAATTTTATAGGTATGCAACATAAATATCAAAAGACACTTCTATGCAATTTAAGAAAAGCATAGGAAACATTGTCTTTATAGTGAAGTGTGCTTATGGCTCGGTTTTGCTATCAAGCGAAACAAAAAAAATTTACCTTGCGGCAATTCAGAATTTGCTTTCAGATGATCTGAGCAGCCTTCCACAGTACTGCATGTTATATGTTGTGTTCACATTGAGGTGCTCTAACTGGCTTTTATTTTGCATGTACTGACAGTAGTATACTACAAATAGACGGAAGCCATGCTTGCCACTGTCGAGTTCTGTAGTTCCTGCATTGTGTAGTCTCCTGCAATATTAAAGCCCCAATGGGAGCGCCTGGCCGAGGCAGTGGCTGCTAGGGGCGCTTTGCGCGCTCTGAGAGATTCCAATATACCCAAGGGGAGGACTCATTCCGGGCTCAGCTAAAGTGCAACACACGCTTATTAGTTTTCGGTTTCGCGGTGGAGAGCAGTTCATCAGCATAATGACACGGCTACTGATTCAAAAATTACTGTTCGAGAGAGACTGGCCAGAGTCAAGGCAATGATTTTGACCTTTAAAGTGCAAGGTCCGTGCCATCCTTCTGACTAATGAATGCGCTCTTCAACACTTTTTTTTCAAACATGAGACTCGGGTGTAACTTGTGGGTCTCCTTAGGGCCACTGCCTTTGGGAGTACCACGGTCGCGGCGAGACGCTCTACCGCGAAGCGGGTTCGTGCTCGCGTGGCATGCTGCTCGTCGAGCGCAATGAGACACCAGTCACGTTGGTAACGGTGATAAACTCTGTTTATTTACAATCCAAACAAATAACAAACAAAAGACAGCGGCAATCAGCTGGTGAACGCCGTCGGTGTGGAGATCGCCCACGGCCGAACGGTCGTTCACGAAGATACAAAGGACGGGGTAAACGCTCACCGATGCGCCGGACGGTTCCCCGTTGTCGCCGCCGCCGAAATCCCAGAAAGAAGAGAAGCCAGCTCCCGCTGTCCGCTGGTTTTAAGATAACAGCGGGGGCGAAGTGGCCAATCAAGGAGCGACACGTCGATCTCCTTTGTGCGGGGGTTCGTTACGGAAATCGCCCCAAAAGGGGGAGAGGAGGAAGCCACTCACAGTGGTAAGCAGCGCCACCTCTCGCTACGTCAGCGCGGCCGCCACGGCGCGCCAAAACACTGACGCGACAGAATGTTGAGGGATCACAATCCCCACAAACTTTAACATTCGTTCATTTGACAGTGCCGGTTCCAAAATTTTACACCAGAAACAATTGATAACAAAAACAGGGATGAGCATGCTTGCTTCGAGCCTTCGTGACCATATCTCCGGCCGTGATGCCGATGAAGCGCACTCTTTGGCTAAACCTAAACCAAAAGCTGTTCGCAAGTTCAGAACCAGTTGAGCCCCGAGTGAGAGTCCTTTCCTCGAGGCAGAACTGACTCACACGGAGTGCACATAGCTCTTCCGACCACTGCCATCTCAGCCACACACTTTCAGTAGGTATTTTATGTTGAAGGAGACTGAAAATACCACCAAGACCGTTTGGGTAGCCTTTCTGTTCATGTAAAACATATTTACTAAACATGCATCACTGTTTATCCTGTTCCTTCTCCAGGTGCTGCTATCCAGCTCTACGTCACAGCCATGAAGAGGCCATGGGGTGAACCATCGACAATTGCTGTCATTAGTACTCGGATCGGCAGAGCCACCTGCCAGCTGTGAAGCCCAGTTACCAGGCAGCAGATACTCGACCAGCTACCTGCCTTATCCACCATCCAGCCTTTGTTGGTTTAGTGGGACTCTGGCATTATGTCCAAGTCCCACTAGAGCAACAAACAGAAACAAACGACACGGATAAGCCTCCAACCCACGCAGCATGCCCGTGATGGTACCTCTGGCAGGCGTTTATTCCTTTGGTGCTCGTGAAATAAGCACAAGTGATTGTAAACCTGCCAAAGATACATCGCGTGCATGGTGCTTGTGTTTAAGCATAGCCTTTTTTATTCTATAAAGCCTGTCAAACCGCGAAAGACTAAAGCGCCATTCACTCATATGCAACCGAGTAAGAACGAGAGAGACCAGACCGGTTTTTGAGCCTCGTGCGACGTCTTAGGACCAGCTCCGCTGCAGCGCATCCACTCCTAAGACGTCGCAAGAGGCTTAAAAACCGGTCTGGTCTGTCCCGGTCTCAGTCGGTTGCATATGTATGAACGGCGCTTTAGGTTTGAGGTTTGTCGCTGTCGTTTGTTTCTGTTCGTCGCTGTAGTGGGACTCGGGCATAAACCAGCACCATGTACTGAACATGAAATAAAAAACGACTGTATCGAACTTGATTCAGTCTAGCAGCTTCATTTGCAAGCCGACCACACGATAAATACAACAGCTCACACAAAAATTACTGAGCAGCTTTATTATTCGTGAGGCACTAAATCCCGAACAAAGAAGCAACCAGTTTTTTCTGCACACAGCACCGAAAATTGGAGATGTTGCTGGGCTATATGCCACAAAAACATCCTTTGAATGACAATGTAGGCTTCCTTGGGAGTAGTGCGTAAATTCCCTGTATAGCCAAGATTGAATGACCAGAGAATTCCCACCCTGGCCCACAATGCATTTACACCGTTTTGCCAAGCCTGACTGACCACTGAACTGCCAGCATGGCCCAAGCTGCATTTAGACCGCTTTGAGAAGCTTGGCTGACCACTGAACTGCCACCCTGGCCCAGGCTGGTTTTACACCCTATAGCCAAGCTTGGCTAGACAAGGAACCCCCACTGAACTGCCGGGCCGGCTAGCCAGACTGGGGCTGCCTAGCGCCATGGGGCAAAACAATCTAGGCCCAGTGAAACTTCCCCGGCTGCCCAGTCTGGCTCAAGCTTGAGCCGGTCATAATGTGCTGCTTGGGGGGCGAGGGAGCCGCACCGGCCGAACTTCTTTGTCATTCGAGCTTCGATCATGGCGGAGTTCTCAACTCCCCGTGTTGTCGTCTACTTCTTCACCTGTCCCCGTTTCTTTGGCGCTCATTTCCAGTCATAAACCAACAAGCCCAGCTAAAGATTTTGTTTCTCTACGCTCGAGGACCTTACGCCGTAGAGGTTGAAATTCTTCGGCGGACAGCCGGCCTGGGGATGATTTCCTATGACGCCACTCCGACGTGCGATGTGGATGATAGCAGCGCTTCGGAGTCGTGTTCGGGTTCCGAAAACAACGAAACGCAGGCCTTTCCGGGCGTTCGCGAAATCGCGAATTTGTTCCAAGGTTCATATCGGCATAGAAAAGGTATCCAGACACAAGTGTAACAAAAAGCATGTCTCACCGTTTGTGCCCTGTACCTCGTGCGTGGTGTACAGCATCCCGTTGTCATGTGGTAGAACTTATGTTGGACAAACTGGACGGTGTATTAACGACAGGCTTCGTGAACATTCCCTATCACTTAGATCCAACGTAGGAGGTCACTTGCCTTTACACTGTCGAAATTGTTCATGTAGTCCTACATTGGCTAATACTAATATTATAGGTAGATTTCGCGAAAAACTTACCAGAGAAATTTATGAGGCCTTTATTATACAAGGTTTGGGGGAGCGCTGTGTGAGTCAGCCATCATTGGCTTTATCACAAAAAGAAATATCCTTTTTAAAGCGTTGAATGTTTACATCTATAGCCTCGCTCCCCGGAGCGCGCTCCGGAGTTCGCTAGCCATTTGCACGTGCCTGTGTTTTCTGTGTCATTTTCTTTCTTCTTTTCTTTCGAAGATACATTGAGTTGTGAGTTTCAGCGTCTTTCCTGTCTTCTGTTTTCTTCAACAGTTTCCCAACGTTGTTCGCTGATTTTATCATGTGTAACGACGGCACGGGCGTTTCTGCTGTCTTTAGAGTGCCGCCACGACATCGCCGCACGAGTAGGTGGATCTTCCCTTCTAGTACGTGCTGGGTTATCATAGCGACACACGACGAAAATTCACAGTCAAGAATAGCGCTTTTACGCGGAACGATGACCTTCCACCACGCCGACTACGCCAACGATCACCACCGACGCCATGCCCACGACCGGCATGCAACGCGCGCAACCAGTTCTCCTCGACCTGTGATTGGTCTGTCGCTGCGGTTGTTTCCAACGCAGCGGGGAAAGAAAGGCCGCCAAAATTTTCAAACATACGATAATTTCATTGGTCGGCGCAGGAACAGAAAAGAGTCCGCACGTATTTTATTCCTGCGTGATTAATAGGCGGTTCTGCCTTCTAAAACTGAAGATACTCATTCACTGACACTTCCTTAACGCCATCGCACCAAAAAGTAGCTTCCTTAAAAACCGCTTGAGTGCCCCTTTAACACTGCAAACAAAATAAAAACAGATGTTGTCGATGAAACTTTGCTCAACAAAATGGTATGGACATCCCTTTCCGGAGGTACATGGGGGACAGCGGGGCTTGGTTTGGGACAGAGGGGCTGGACGCTGCAAAGCGGCATGTGCAACGGGGCCAAGTAGGTCAATAGGTTTGTAATTAGCAGCCGTATACTGTCGCCGCGAGGCGGCATGAATGCAGGCGGGG
This sequence comes from Ixodes persulcatus, assembly GCA_013358835.2. NCBI lineage: Eukaryota > Metazoa > Arthropoda > Arachnida > Ixodida > Ixodidae > Ixodes > Ixodes persulcatus. The sequence continues at coordinate 41,088 of JABSTQ010008938.1, forward strand.
AGTTGGTTAACGCGCTCCTCAGGGATACATGTGCTGTTTTAACTTTCTTTCGGACGAAGCTTGTAGGCGCGGGTGGAGTGCCGTCGGACGGCACTGTACAGAGCCAAAAAAACAGAAACGAGGTGTTTCGAACAACTTTCTTGAAGAGATCATGAACTGATTTTTCAACTACTTCCTCCTCAGCTTTCATCCTCAGTACATAAGCAAAGTGAGAAATCATGTGGTCGTATTTCACTGAAACCCAAAGTTCTGCCAGCAGTCTGAGAGCCGGCATGGACAAAGCCCTACATAAAATTCACACTTCACATTTTTGCAAGCGCCGACAACCATGAAGGGAGCGACGAGACAAGCGATGGCGACCCGTTTTGCTATCGCTCAGTTGCACGACGAGGCACACTGCATGAAAGCGACAGGAGCAAGCGATCAATGCGATGAGCGACGTTCTCTAGTAATTCAAGAACCGAGCAGCGTTACAAGCGACATTGAGAAATCTCCGTCGCTGTCACCGATGCTTGTCTCGTTGGTCGCTAAATCGCTCACATGCGGTCCAGCCTTAATTGTCTGAAAGCAATAGACACGTGCCACGAGAGAGTGCTGTGCTGCCACTCACTTCCAAGTGCCTCTCATTTCAGGGCTACACTGCCATTTGCTTCCAAGTGCTGAGGCGCTTTGATGCCACTTACGAAGCTAGCACAAACTCATCAAGGAGTTTTAGGCGGGGTTAGCCATCCGGTGTGTTTGCCGCACCATTCTTTTCGGTGCCTCGACAGTCCACAGTCACTTCACAGTCACAAGTTGGGACGCCATGACGACAGCGGCACTTGTGCCTGCTTGCCTTATTCACTAGAGGTTTGAAGACCAACTGCAGACTTTCGACAGCGTGGCACTTTCGGTTTCGTAACATAATTGTTGCTTCCGACAACTCTTAGTACATGGGAGGAACAGGATGGCAATTGCACCAGTGGGAAATACGTCCAGGCACTATACCTGTACTAAAACGTGCTTGAGCACCTGTTTATTTAAGATTATGTTTACACTTGCAGTGTTACCTCGGAGGCGGGGTTTCCCTACCAGAAGAAAAATTTGACTGGGCCATAGGTAAGGCCAAGTTCGACTCGCGCTGCTGATCCTTTTGGCCCGGTGCCTCTACAAGGGCGAGGACCTGGTCAATAGGAGTGTGACAGGCCAACCTTTCAGGCTTGACAAATTATGGAGCCGTGGGAAGGAAGCCCATTACACCTGCCAAAGTGGATGTAATTGCAGGTACCTGCCTTGCTGCATGTCCACCTTCCCGGGTAAAAACTATGCAGCAATCGGCAGGTTCAGCATCGTGCATTATATAGGTTTTATAGACCATACACGAAATAGCTCTTGGGTATCATCATCATGCCGCTCGGAGCCGACATGTGGTGGGTTTTGCTATCTTGAATGTGCAAATGGCACAATACCTCGTCTCGCCTCAGCATGAACTAACTGCGAAAGCTGTGCAAGCGCAAGCGGGTAGCCTTGACTGGAGCAGCAGCTAACGTGTGATCCAAAGCATTGAGCTTGCACTTTTAGCAGGCACGGCTAACAATGGTTATTCACCCATCTAGTGTTTGTTGAGCCTCACAAATATACAGTGACTTCAGTTGGCATTCAAGTAGCTATCTCCTTTTTTTAATTCGGTGAAGACCAAAAAAAAATAGAAACACTTGCCAGTCACTATTTCCTTCAACAAGGAAGTTATTGTTTTAGTGATGAACATGCTATTAAAACATTTAAGAATTAGTTTCAGACATCATCTTTGAGTGTATACCTCTGTCTTGGCAGCAGTAAATGCCGAAAAAAATCACACTCTTTTAAATTCTAAGGACCATAGCTGATTTTGAACTAGCTTGGCTCTGTCTATTGGCTGGCATGTTTACTTTCTTGGAGCTGCCAAGAGAGTGATTCGGGGAAAGAGGGTAGCACTGTGTGCCCTATAATGAAAGAGCACATTATGTAGTGTGCTTAAAGGGATACTGATCCGAAATCTGCATTTCATCTAAAAATGCAGTGGGAGTGTTCAACTGGAAGCTACAAACCCCAAGACATCACATTTATAACAATATGTTGAATGAATCTGTTGGATACAATATGCTGAATAAATTAGAAAACGAATACTATTCGCAATGGCGCATAGTATTTGCTTTCTAATTTATTTTCTAGGTATTCAATGGGTAATAAATTTTGTGAACAGATTGTTCCACAAAGTAGCCATTAACACGTACACACACAACTAACGCTACCCAATTTTTATTTTTTATTTCTAAAATTGTCACTTACATTTAGTGATTAGTGGGCGAATATAAATACTACGAGCAAAGCACGAAAAGACTACTAAATATTATAGTATTGAATAGAAACCAGATGTCACAAAAAATAAAAAGCCATAAGATATTAGATCAGTAATATCTTTGCAAGACAAGACACTTTCAACGGGTAGTTTTGGTTTGGCCGGGTTCTGGATCAGTCGTCTGCCATCGTCTCCACGCGACCATTGCTCACGTCGTCGTCGTGAATTGCTCCACGCTTGCGTACGATGCAGTAATTACCCTTTTCTTTTGTTGGCTACTTATCGGACACAACTAATAATGAAAGAACTAAGATTTTGATGGCACAGGGAGTGAGCGAAAAAGCCGCCCGACGAAGTCAAGTGAACGCATTTCGACGTACGCCAAACATCTCGCAAGATCAATGCGTGCATTTGTTTGTAAGCTGGAGAACAGCCACTGAGACCAGTTCTCAAATTTTATAAAACCATTTCGTCGCCGTTCGCTATTTTCAATGAGACTAACGCGGTACCTGACGATCCTCGCTGTCCGAGAAGGAGTTCAGGCTCAAACATGCACCTCTTGCTACGGTGCTGTGACGAAATTGACCAAGGAAACGAGGGTGTTGTAGAATTGCAGTGCTATTAGTCTAAATGGTTGTTCTAGCTAGAGGTTGCGAACTAATGCACGCAATCAGCTGGCACGGCGTCCGGCGTACGTCTACCTGCGTTCGCTTCGCCTCTGCTGGGTTTTTGCCCGCTCCCCTGACAGCAAAATCGCGATGATTAGTAAAAACGAAAATTTTTGATGTCTCACTGAAAGCAGTAGGTTATTTTGGTCTGAATATACAGCCCAAAAGGGAGCAAAAAAAGCTGGTGGAGCCTTCTAAAAAAAAAAACCGCTACGTCAATGAAAAAAAAAAGAATCTAAGCGGTTAATATTATTGTTTTTTCGAGTGCTTTCTTCATGATCAAAATATATCGTCTGCTATTTCCCGCCATCACTGATATGTTTTCTCTGTGTGGTAGCCCAAGACGAAGTCAATCTGCATAGTATCCCGGCTCCTTCCAAATCGAGTACTGAGTACACGAATACTGTTTACTCCGTGTACTCGCGATTTCAAGTGGTATGGTATTTTTCACGCCCTTTAGGAAGCATGTTACTCGCGTGTATCACTGGGCACCAGTGAAGTGCCGTCCAGACGGAAGAGAAACTCGCCACTGAAGCGGCGTACATCATAGACGAGAGTTCATCCATATGCTCCACCCTTGATTCATTTCCGGAGTGCCAACATCAAATGTCCGTGTGTTATTTTTAATGTAGTGCTCTTTAAGTGAAATGCACTTGTCCCAGCAATCCTATAGAATTTCTACTGCTTCCTGGAAAAAAAAGTTTGTCGAACCTCTGCAAACAACGCATCTGCAGGCCTCTATTACCTCACCATATACCGATCAAAAATCTCCTCACATGCAGGTGTTTCTTTGTTTTTGTTTTTTAAGAGTTTGTAGTCAATGGCAGGAAGATACAGTAAATAGGGTCATATCATTTCCAGCTTTTTTAGGAAAGGCAACCATTGTGATCCAAAACCTAAGGTTGCGGGTGCATTGTCGTAATGAAGGAGCACTCCCTGTGTCAAATTTCAAAGGCGTTTTGTCCTTCACTGTGGCGAACAATTTAGTAATTGGGTTTACATAGTCATAACCTGGTATTTTGGCTCCGCCTCATAAATAATCGCAAGAATAAAAACACCCTTGGCATAACAAAACAGTTGACCGAGAGGTTGGTATTGTTAGTCAAACTTCGACGAAAAGAAACAATCCTCTCTGCTCAGCCTTCGGGACGGGACCCAACAAGGCTTGATGTCGTTCCCACTTTACAGAACTCTACAGGGCCTGCTATCGTTCCGTCTGGACAGAACTCTAGTGCACATGCTATCAGTCCGTTAATACAAAACTCTAGATATATCTTTTTTTTAACTTGGAGTGTTTTGAGTTTTGTTGTTCTCTTTCAACGCTTTATAACAAGGCGGAGTTAACAAAGGGGTGTTACACAGATGTCTACCGCTATGGGACAACTAGAGGGGCCGAGATATTTTTTCTTTTAAAGTGAGAGCGTGTTAACCACCCCACGACTGGTCCAAGGAGAAGTAACAAGTGCAGGAGGCATTCAAGTACCTCGGCAAGCCCGCTTGCTATTGCGCTCTTTTGTTTCATTTAAGTAAAAAGAAACCAAAATTTTTGTTTCTTATTTCTTTGAAACTGCACATGTCAAAGTGAGAGCGTGTTAACCACCCCACGACTGGTCCAAGGAGAAGTAACAAGTGCAGGAGGCATTCAAGTACCTCGGCAAGCCCGCTTGCTATTGCGCTCTTTTGTTCATTTAAGTAAAAAGAAACCAAAATTTTTGTTTCTTATTTCTTTAATTTTTGTTTCTTATTTCTTTGAAACTGCACATGTCAAGACCAGCTAACTCAAAGTTTACATGAAAATAAAATCATTTACAACAAAAATAAACAAAATAGCGTGATTTAAAAATAATCAAACAAAGATATAACAAATATGTGTGGTGCATACAGGACGACGACACTGTGCGCTTAGGACTCGGTGACGTCGTGAGACGACTGCGCGTCAAGAAGGGCATGGCAGGTCGAAGGATGGAACCGCAGTATGGTGCCGTCCACAGGTTTCCAAAGTCAACGGCAGAAGCTTTCGAGGGTGTCCCAAGAATGCACCAGCAACTTCGGGAGGATTCATGGGCACTGCTATCTTGGAAGCACTTTTCAAGATTCAAAGAAAATGAACACAGTTGGCAGAAACTTGAGTCTTAGGGCCCGTTCACACTCTTGCAACCGAGTACGACTGAGAGAGACGAGATCTGTTAATACTTCTTAAAAGTTCTTAGGACGAGGGAACACACTGACATTCTGGCGCCATCTAGCTATGCGGTGACCCTGGAACTGCATTTTACAAGAGCGAAGGTTTCGCGGGATTTCCGAGGTCAAACGCCCCGCAGGGCACCTGTGAAAGCAGGTGTTTGGAGAGTGGCGTCTCCACGGACCCCGAGCCCCGCAGGGGGCGCCTGCACCTTAGGTGCTAGGTGCTTGGTGAGTAGCGTCACCATGGACCCCAGCCACATTGGCGGCACCACAGACCCTGAGTAGAAAGTGGCTAAGACCCACCCACGTCTGGCTGTGCGTGGCTTTCCCGCGTCCGGGGAAAAGGGCATCCTGGTGGTTGAGCCAAACCCGGGGTAGGTTTCGACCCTTCGGTGCCCCCCGGGTGATGCAATACACCACTTCGGCCCCGCTTCCCGTAGACGGGTGTCCTGGCTTGGCCCGACCAGGATGATTCAGTCAGTCGCCATTTCTTCTACTATCCCCTCTTTTCTTTCTCTTTTCTCCTTTCTCCTATTCTTCGTTTTCACCTTCTTTGGCGGCAAGGGCTAACCTTGGGAGGCGACAGAACTCCCTCTCGATCCACACTGGGTTATAGCTTCCTAGTAGCACTGGTAGAGTAACATACTCAGACAAGCCAGACCTGTTATGAGATGTTACCTATCCCATTGTTGAACTCCGCGGTGGGTGGTGCGCTACGCATGCCGAAGTTTCTGCCTTCATATGGGTTCTAAGCAAAAAACCTCCCCCGATCGGACCCTGAAAAGGGTCCGGACCGAAGTAGTTACCAAAGACTCATCAGCTACAGCCCAGAATAGCTTCAGCCGCTTTCTGGTAATGCACTCGGAACAAAATGGAAAACCACTTGCCAAGCTTTCACCCTTTCTTATTTCAAAGACTCTAGAAAACCTAATTGGTCAAAACTTCAAAGCAAAGAAATTAGCATCTGGTGACCTGCTCGATGAAGTCCAAAACGGAGTTCAGAGTGTGGTTCTCTTAGATTTAAACAAGATCTCAGATTACAAAGTTTCTGTCACTCCACATCGCAACTTGAACAGCTGCCAGGGCGTCATTTCAGAGGATGACCTTCTAGAATCTAGCGAGGACGAGATCTTGGAGGGCCTTTCCGGGCAGGGAGTGGTCGCTGTGCTAAGAATCTCAATACGCAGGGATGGACAGGAGAGACCCTCAAAGCATCTGGTCCTCACTTTTGCATCCACCGTACTGCCTGAGAGCATTAAAGCAAGCTATCTCCACTGCAAAGTGCGGCCTTATATACCTAATCCAAGGCGATGCTTCAAGTGCCAAAGATTTGGCCACAGCTCGGTAACCTGTCGAGGAAAAACAACTTGTGCTAAGTGTGGTGGCGCAGACCATCCAGCCGACACATGTCAGGGTACACTTCTCAAGTGTATCAACTGCTCTGGTTCTCACCCCACCTACTCTAGAGCTTGTCCAAAGTTACAAGAAGAAAAGAAGATTTTAGCTTTAAAGATAAAAGAAAACCTGACATACCCTGAGGGAAGGAAACGATTTTCCTTCCTCCAAGGAGGCACTTAAGCCGAAGCGGCAGCCAGGGGGGCAGCGCCGCTACTCAAGGCATCGGTGGGCACTCAGTACAGTCCTCGAGACTTTGAGTGCTCCACCAGCCCCCCAACCCCCAGCGAGGCTCCTGTGGGTTCCCAGACCCCGGCTGCCCCACCAAAACTTCCACGTACCAAGACGATGCCTCATCGTCTTGGCCCGAAGCCTCGAGTGGTGCTAGACGCCACTCCCTCTCAGAGCAGAGAGGGGCCCACTCCTTCCACTTCCCAGCGGGAGGAGGAGGCCATGGACGTATCTGTCGATCCGACAGAACCACCTCCACCTGCCAAGGGAGGCACAAAATCTGCCCCTGAAAAGGGGGATCAGATGAAAAAACCTCCACGTGTCACTGCCCCAACCAACGCAAGCTAACGTTTGTCCACTCGGTCACAGCTACGAACCCCACATTTTAACGACATCTTAAGCAAACAAACGAATGGGTGATGTTGGCTCCCTGCAATGGAACTGCCGGGGTCTACTACAAAACGTAGATGATGTTCATTCTTTTCTGGATGAGCTGCAGCCTATTGCTGTCTGTTTGCAGGAAACTCATCTTAAGAACACTCACACTGATATTTTACGTCATCACCGTGTTTTTAGATCGTTTATCAACCCAGTCTTCTGGTGGTGTTGCTGTGGTTGTACGGAGAGGCGTAGCATGTGCTGAGGTCTCCCTTCGTACACCACTTGAAGCTGTGGCAACCCGTGTTTTAGTTAACCGTCTTATTACCATTGTGTCATTATATCTTCTCCACATGTTCCAACTTCATATTCATGAACTCGAAGGTCTTATTGATCAACTGCCAGAACCCTTCTTAATTTCAGGCGATTTCAATGCTCACAATCCTATGTGGGGCAGTGACCGCCTTGATTCTCGTGGCAAGTTCATAGAGCGTCTTTTACTTCCTTCAGGTTTGTGTCTTTTAAATAACAAAGAACCAACTTTTTACAGTGCACCTCATAACTCTTTCACATCCATCGACCTGTCTATTTCGTCACCCTCATTGTTTCCTTGTTTTTCTTGCAACGTTTTAAAGAACCGTTTTGGGAGCGACCACTTTCCGGTCATTTTAAAAAGCAACGTCGCACTTCCCACTTTTTTAAAGCGCGTTCCTAGGTGGAAGTTAGAAAAGGCAGACTGGGGGCGTTTTAAATTAAAAGCAACGCTGGATGCCTCACTCCTGGCAAGTCTGTCTCCAGAGGATGCCACATTATATGTCACCGAACATATTCTAAGTGCAGCTTTTGAGGCTATTCCGCAGACTTCTGAAAACATGCCGAGGAGGTGCAAGCCATGGTGGAACAAAGACTGTGCATCTACAAGAAAAGAACAGCATAAGGCCTGGGATATGTTCAGACGGTACCCTACTCCTCTCAATAGAATAGAGTTTAAAAGTAGAAAAGCAAAAGCTCGATGGACGAGGAAACGAGCTAAACGAGGAACTTGGATGAAGTATTTCTCTTCAGTAAACAGTTTTGTCTCGTCCAAGGAAGTGTGGGATCGATACCGCAAAATCAAGGGTGATTATCATGCTTTTCTGATTCCTCTTTTTTATTCTCCTACAATCTCGCTCAGAGATGTGGCTAATGTCCTCGGAGAGCAGTTCCACAATGTTTCTAGCTCCGATAATTACAGGGCAGAGTTTAGACAATTCAAGGTTCGTGCAGAATGCCATGGAGGAAATATTGCAGGGTACAACAAACCGTTCACTATGCACGAACTTAAGTTGGCTCTTAGTCTTAAGAAACAGTCGGCCCCTTGCCCTGACAGGATTCATTACGAGATGATTCGTCAGCTTGCCCCAAAATCTCTGGAAACTTTGCTTTGGTTTTTTAATCATCTGTGGAAGCAGGCATATTTTCCCCAAGCCTGGAAGCAGGCCCATGTTATCCCACTGTTGAAACCTGGTAAAGACTCGTCAGTTCCATCTAGCTACCGGCCTATTGCAGTTACGAGCAGTCTTGGCAAAATATTTGAGCGGATGATCAATAGGAGACTGGTGTATTTTCTTGAAACGCAGGATTTCTTTGATCGGAACCAGTGTGGTTTTCGGGGAGGGCGGTCAACTGTTGACCACCTAGTGCGCCTGGAAACGACTATACGTAATGCTGTTGTAAACAGGCAGCACTGCGTGTCAGTCTTCTTTGACTTGGAGAAGGCGTACGACACGGCATGGCGGTATGGAATACTTAGTGACCTGTTCGCATGTGGTTTACGTGGTCGCACGCTCTGTGTTATAAAATACTTCCTGTCTGATCGAACATTCAAAGTTAGACTAGGGGCCACATATTCAGACCTTTTTATTCAGGAGAATGGGGTGCCACAAGGGGGGGTCTTGAGCGTTAAATTATTTGCCGTGAAGATCAACTCTCTTTCGAAGGTAATACCACGCACCGTTTCTTACTCCTTGTACGTTGATGACGTTCAAATATCAGTTTCTTCTTGCAATCTCTCCAGCTGTGAACGCCAGCTGCAGCTCGCAATAAATAAAATGAGTAAGTGGGCCGACGAAAATGGTTTCCGGTTCTCACCTGAGAAGACGGTGTGCGTACCTTTCTCTCTAAAACGTGGAATAACGCTGGATCCATCATTAGAGATCAATAGAACTCCCATAAGTACCCGAAATGAACACAAGTTCTTAGGACTCATTTTTGATAGGAAGCTAAATTTTATTTCACATTTGAAACAGCTAAAACTTAAATGCCTAAAATCTACTAATATCCTCAAAGTCTTGTCACACAGTTCATGGGGATCTGACAGAAAGTGTTTGCTGCGCCTGTATAATTCCCTCGTCACGTCCCGCCTCGATTACGGACCATTAGTCTATGGATTGGCAAGGCCATCGGCACTCAAGATGTTGGATCCAGTTGACCACCTTGGCCTTCGACTTGCCACAGGGGCTTTTCGGACATCACCAACCCTCAGTTTGTATGTAGAGACAAATCAGATGTCACTGGAAAAAAGACGGCAATATATTAGCTTGATTTACGCCTAGAAAATCATGTCCGACCCTAACCATCCAACATGCCGCTGTGTGCATGACTCTAGTTCTTCCCTTATTTTTCAAAATAAGCCTAGTATTGTGCGGCCGCTCAGTCTTCGCCTTGAGGACATCCGTCAATCTCTTAGTCTCGAACTGAATGACATAAGCTTACTCGAAAGGACCGACACTGTTGCGCCTTGGGACCTGCTGCCAGTCAGCTGCGATTGGTGTTTTACCAGGTTCAACAAACATAACATTTCTCCAATAATCATCCAGCAGGAGTTTCATGAGGTACTAAAAAATACAAAGATTATGCACAGTTTTATACCGACGGGGCAAAGACCTCCTCTTTTGTTGGATCTGCTGTGTACTCTGAATCATTTACGAGCGTTCAGCGGTTGAACAGTGTTGCTAGTTTATTCACTGCAGAACTTCAAGGTGTATTAACAACAGTCGACTATATTATAGAAAGCCATACAATGAAGGCCGTCGTGTTTGTTGACTCTGAAAGTGCCATAACTGCAATCAGCTCTGTAAAGGATTCAAAGCATAATATCATCCAGCTTGTGCGTGCAAAAGTAAATAGAGGCCTACAAAAGGGGCATGGCATCATATTTTGCTGGGTACCCAGCCACGTTGGGTTCAGTGGCAATGAGAAGGCTGACAGGCTTGCGGCCTCTTCTAAAAACTTGCTGGAAACACGTCTGCAGCTACCACATCAAGACCTGAAACCTATTTTTAGGGCGGCAATTTTCCTAAAATGGCAAACAGAATGGAATCAACAGCATGACAATAAGCTGCACTCCATCAAGCCTGTTTTAGGGATATCGGAGAGCTCTTCCCATAAAACCCGGTCTCGTGAGATATTACTCTGTCGCTTGAGGCTTGGTCATTCTTATGTCACCCATCTGTACTTGTTGCATGGGGCAGATCCACCTTTTTGCGAACACTGTTGTGAGATCTTTACGTTGTGGCATATTCTTGGTCTCTGCTCTGCCCTTGCACAAGAAAGACGCTCCTGTTTTCCGGAATTCTCAATGTATTGTATTCTATTTCACCCTGCACTAGTGCTTGGCGAGCAGCCGATTATTCCTTTTGAACGTGTTGTTATGTTCCTTGAGAAAACAGGTTTTTTGCATAACTTTTAGCTTTTCCAACATGCACTTTCTATAGTATGGGATCACCACAGATAATTAGGTCCTTCTCAGCATTTTGTCTTCTGGCAGAGTATCTGACTTTCACTTCTACATTTAATAACACCCTACCTCTGCTTTGCATAAATATCTAAGTTTGGCGCAGTATGGCCACGTCGCTGTTGCGCCATAAAGCCCCTAATCAATCAATCCGAGGTCAAACGTGCGTAATACTTATAAGAGAGGCTTGTTTATAACGTTTACAAAAGTTTTTCAAGCCAATAAAGAAAGGATAATGCGCAAGAGAAATAGTAAATATGCCGGACCGCCAAGTTTACACTGCTACCCAATAGATGGCGCGAGTGTGTCCTCTCGTTGTAAGAGGTTTTAAGGAACCCAGTTTTAAGAGGTCACAAGAGTGTGAACGGGCCTTTAGAGAACCATGCTGTGAACGGAAAACTTAACAGTTCATGGGTTCTTGGCACTCAATACGCTGTTCATCAGGTTGTCGGCAGGCCTCTTCACGATCTATAATTCGTGCATTACTTTTGTATTTGTTGATTTTTTTGGAAACAGGTGCCAGCAGGTACGGGCATAGACAATGATAATTATATTCGTGCATCGGTACAATTTTTTTTAATTTTATTTTAAAGCTTGCAATTTAGTTTTGAAAGAACTTCGTGGTTCCCATGGCGAAGTTAGCAAACATTAAATTGGTGCGCTCAAAACCAGTCCAAGGTCAGAACTAATGCCAAGGCATCTAAAAAAAAAATAATGTGACCAGAAACAATGTCATTTATTATGTTCTCAAGCTAGGCCTCGCAAAAGTTAGCCTAATGGGGTCCACTAATACTCACCCATGTTGGAGGGTGTCTTTAGTGCCCATGCTTGTTGTTTAATTAGACCTTGAACATGATTCATTATTACGGAGGACTTGCATTACGAATGAGTTTTCTAGTTTACGGTGGTGTTCCTGTTAACAAACCACTGTATTAGGTGGGTAGAAAATAAGAGTGAAGAAGTGAACTTTGGTCTTTAATGGCAAGTAGGTTCATATGGAATCATTTTTGCTTCAGTGGAGGCTCAAGTATGCCCGACACTGAAGGGATTCTCCTTTCAGTCGACGGAGACAAGGGTACCACAAGAGCCAGCGAGGGAAAGGGAACAGGACCTCTTGGTGTCAACGCCTTGCCGCCTGCGTGGCTGTGCCCCGAACCGTGCAGTTTTTGCCGAGGTAAACATTTGGGCCATTTCAAAGTTTTTCGGATAAAACAAAACATGACTCACTAGCATGCCTTGCTGTAAATAATCCAATGCAGCACTGCAATTTGCGAGTTGCAGATAATGTCACAGGTAGGATAGATAACCTCTACATTCTTAGAGTTCTGTGGACTAAGGGGCTGCCCAAAGATTACACAGCAGGATGGCCCTCCGCTACAGAGCACCAGCATACGTCGTACCCACGGTGGAAGAACTACATTTAGGTGATGACTCTCTGTCTCACGCGGCGATTACATTATGTTCGGCGCGCTTCACGCGCACGGCGATAGATGGCGCCCAAGTTTAAAGGGGCTTGTGAAGGCTTGTATAGAGGGCTTGTGAAGGAAATTATGCATTCTTTACTCGGTCCCTGTGTACTGTATACTGAAATGATGGACTTATGTTGGCGCACTGGCACTGATTGCCTTTTTTCCCGTGTGGTTCTTGTTTTTTTTAAATGAGAACATTCCGATGATAGCTTAAAGGGCCCCTTAAAAGAAAAGAAAGTTTTTTTTTTGAAAACAGTCTGGTTGGGACACGCGTGTCGAAAAATAAATTTTACGCGAAAAAAAAAAATAATTTTTAGAGCGGTATTGACGGCGAGAGATTTATTTGAAAATTTGCGCACTAATTCCAGGTCATTCAGCTCGGCTTTTCATTGGTAACGATGGTCATTCAAATCAGCTTCTCATTGGCCAATAGAATGAGTGACAGCTTAGATGTTGCTTATAAAATCTTCGTGATCTCTTGAAATCGCCTTTTGAATTACATTTTTTTAGGTTTAAGAAACAATCCATCAAATGAACGTCGTAATTTTTAACAAACGTTTTACAAAATAGTAACTTCCGTTCGGATAAAACAACAAACAAAAGCTTCGTCATTTTTTTTCTGTCATGGTCGCCGTCTTGCAATGCGTCTCGCGTCCCCGGGTGGTTTTATAGTTTTATCGCGTTTATATGTGAAGACCTCGTGAAGAGGGCTTGTTGCTTGTGTTAGTTAGTCATGGCCGATTCACACGACGGACTGATCCGCAGACGGATTGATCACGTGACGACATGTCCGCGGTTCGTCTGTCTCCCAAGCGCATCCACACGAGGGAGACGACCAGCAGACGCCAGCGAGGGCGGACCGAACCTGGTCGCCACCCCACAGTGCCGCGAAACTCCAACATCGCACCGTGGCACCGTTGTCCAAGAGAGAAATCGACGTTCGCTACCGCGATAATGAATCGTACGCCGCTGTTACGTACAGATCGAGACAAAACACCGTGATAGGCTTCGCACGAAGCGCCACTAGCTTTACTAACCTAAAGCATGAGAGTGACACAGGCATGGTCCTGCTCGAGAAGGGTTCCGCGTAGAAGAGACGAAGTTCTGGGCTCGCGAAGGGGCGTTTGGAGATGCCTTCACGCACTCCGCGCTCGTGCACAACACTCAAGTTCACCACAGCCACAAGAGAGGTCTTGCTCGGTGAAATCCTGATTGGACGTGCAAGACTTATCTCGGCGTGCTAGACGAGTTTTGACGGGAGCTTCTTGACGCGGACCCGGAGGAGTACCGGAACCTGCGTCACGTCAGCCAGACAAAGTTTCTGCAGTTCCTTTCACACGTGGAACGAAAAAAACGCCCGACAAAATCAATCAGCAAACGCACAAAACACAACGATGCGCCACTTTTGTTTTCATCGCCCAGAAACAAAAAAAAAACAAAAAAAAAGAAAACCATGTATTGTTGCCAGACTAAACGGTTTTGAAGTCAATCCCCGGCCAAAAATCCGCGAGTGAAAAAGGCGCTTGACTTTATCAGTCCGCGTGTTCGCGGACGAGGCGCGGATCGCAGGAATCGGTGACGTGCCGGTCACTTGGTACACGGTCTGCGGACGAAAATCGCGACTCGGTCCGTCGTGTGAATCGGCTGTACGACGCGGTACGACGTGCGACCGGCAGACACAGGAAGTAGCAATGGCTCTCGTACGGGGCGCAGCCAAGCCAGGCAAGCAGCCAAGCCGATCCACTATGAAGCGGCGGGGTGTGCCTCTCCTCCACGCGCCCGAAATGCCAGGAGAGAATACAAGTGGAAAGGAGGTGACTAGCCGACTAAATTGCGTCCGGCGCAGTCAATATTGCTCTAATTTTTTTTTTTTTTTCTCGTAAAATTCATTTTTCGACACGCGTGTCCCAACCAGGCTGTTTTGAAAAAACTTTTTTTTTTCTTTTCAGGGGATCTTTATTGTGACAAAAATACTCGTATAAATATAAAACTTCCCGACATAATCTACTGGGCCTTCAATAATTTAGAGTAATTTAGAGTAAACCGCTGGGTCGTGCTCGCATATTTTGTGAAACAGCATGTTTAGTAACAGTTCCGTAAATTGTTTACACACATTGCATGACTTTATAGGAGGACGGGTGATTTTTTTCCACCCTGCTCCTGCCTTCTTATTGAAAAAAATGAATTCTAATAATGGTGCATAGTGGGGCCAAAATAATTCTTTACATGCGCGTAAAGGTTACAGCTTTACAAATGGTTTATACATACAATGTCAACCTTTACTGTGGGACATACAAACCTTGTGAGCAGAAAAAAATTATATTCATGATGACATAGTGACTGAAATGATGACACCGTGACTGAAAGTCAAACAATAGTAGCGGTTATAGGACATAAATCACTTTTCATCGGTAAAATAATACCTGACAAATACTTTCCCTTTAAAATGTACACAAGAGCTGAATTCACTGCATACTATCAAAGAACGCAATCTCCTACCTCCTATGTTTCTCGCCCATGCTCTTAAACTAAGACCAGCGCTGCTTTGCTGATTTCTTCTTTTCTTGAGCTTGTTTGTTCATACTCATGGTAATATGCAGCCAGTGTTGTCGCATTCGCATGCTGAAGTAGTAGTGGAGCAACTGGGCACCTGTTTCTGCTTAGTGTTCAGCGCATGGAAACGTTATTGTGCATGTGTCAAGAACACTGTCGATTGTGTCCCAGTAGACAGTCTGGTGGCTTTTATTTTCCACGAAGAACTGTTCCGCTTTCTTCAGTAGCTGGAAAAGGTTCTTGTTGGGGTGTATAAGGCCTCCTCTGTTCTTCACGTTTGTCAGTGCTGCTTCAGCAGAAGTGTTTTTGTCGATGCTGAAAGCGGATCGGCATGCAGGGCAGCGTGTAGCTTTTTTCATTTTCACACTCAAAAACCCAGTTACACAATATAGTATGCAGTCCACAGCCTTGGTTTCTTCAGCCTTTTCTGTCAGGACATCTTCGCATTTCCAGTCTTCGACAGAAATTAGACTGTGAAGCTTGATCTTCACTTGGTCAACGAGATGAGGAGACTAGGTAGTAACTTGCGATCGGCCCTCGGGATTGAACGACGCCACTGCTCCAGGCAAGCGTCATTCGATGGAGCTTACAACAAGGACACTTGCTCTGCACAGTTCCGGTACCCCGAATTGCATTTGGGATCGAAGCACGTCTTTCCCATCCTTATAGGTTAACTTCTTCGGGTTAAGGCTCACCTTCGTGCAAAATAATGACACCTTTGATCGACACAGCACCAAAGCAAAACATGAGTCCAGCCCCTAGCTGACATCCACACCGCGAAAAAGGCTAGCAAGCTACGCCCCGAAACCGTGGCCGCCGTGGAGAGACCTCATACCCACGGTGCTTACACCTCAGCGCCCTCCGCGGCGGCGCGGAAGTAACTATACTTCGTTTCACCTTATGTTGCACCGCAGCGAAGGCTAAAAGCGCGAGCTCATAGCGTTGGCAGCCGCTCTTAAGTCACGAGAGCTTGTGCCCCGAGATGTGCCCCAGGGCAAGGAGCTCGCGCTTGTAGCCTTTCCTGCGGTACATCATAAGGTGAAACAGCGTATACTCCTGGTTCGATGCTAGCTCCGAACACGATCTGGTCGCTCGCTCCTCGCGGGAAGAGCGGCCAGAGTCACCACCTAAATGCATTTCTTCCACCGTGGTCGTACCATAGCCTCCTTTATACTGACAAAACCTCGCAGATTGCCAAGAGAAGCGGTCGCCGAAATGGAAAAGGTGGAGTGGCATACAACGGAGAAGTCTCTCGCCGCAGCGGACGCGAAACATGAAAGAAGTATGTTTCGGGTCCTCGCCACTGCAAAAGCTGTGTGCTGACGTCCAGGTTCTCCGAGGAATGGCTCTTTAATGCTCTGTGCTACCAAATCCTCACGCTCCAAATCTGTGACCAGGCACTCTATGACTCCGTCGTCGAACTGGAAGGCTTTTAGTGTATAGAGGTGCTATGGTCATACTCTAATCCACTTTACTCCATTTTTTGCAGGGGGAGAGCATCTTTTTGTTTGCATTCTTAAAAAAAGAGGGTTAGACTGTTATGATTAAATTGGTGCGGACAACCACTAACAAGATCTGTTTTCTGTCGTCGAAGCCTACGCTGTTCTTATCAATGCCGATCTTCGCAAAAGAAAACATGATAGGGGAGGGGACACAAGAGCGGAGGAAAGCCGTGCCGTTTGCGTGGTCGATGTAACTACTCATGTTAAAGATAAATCACCTGTAACTATGGTTGTTTAAGTTAAATCTGTTTGAAAGGGTGTCTTCGCTATGCCAATCTGTAAACATGTTTTTTTTTTAAGCTGGAGACCAAGTGAGGTAAGTATCATCCGCTGTCTTCTCAACTGGTTATTTCAATAATTTATTAAGAGTACTTGGCCATGACTTAAAACAAACCAAAGACCATATTTGAAGGCGGTTTTTTCCTGCCAAACTTCAGTAACATTTAACTAAGCAAAGATGATAAACAAATTACTATTAGTTTTAGTGTCCCACTATTTCTGGTTGCAAAAGATGCCTATATCGGTACAGCACACGAAAAGGTAAAGGATACTTTGTAATGCAGAGTTGCATTATTTTGTTACTCAGATGGAAAATTGTGATGATTACTACCTTGTAGTAGGCCTTGTACATGAAGCGTTCCCTCACATGCACACAGATGTTAAAGCAAGCTTTTAGCCCTTTCTAAATTCTATCGTGGCTTGCTTTCGTTACAACTAAAAAGGGAGCAAAATAAGACGGGGACGAGAAAGGGAGAAACAAGTGCTCACTACCAACTAGTTTATTCAGAAAAAAATGTCTTCCCTTCCTTCCTTGTCCCTGTCTTAATGTACTCTTTTTTCGTTGCAGCCACGAAGCAGCTTGCCCCGCAAAGAATTTTATAATGCTTTCTTTGACTGTACTAGACACTCAGTAGATAAGCACCTAGCTTATGCAGGCACCTAGCACCTAGCTTATGCAGGGTGCTGCAGAACAGGTAGAGCTAGACTTAGTACCCTCCCCTCTTTCCTCAGTAAGGACCGTGCCCCTTGTGCTTAAAGTGCTCTCAGTGCACTTACTGATTTATTACTTACGTTCCTTTTGAGCCTTAAATTTATATTTTTTTGAAAGAAAAAGTAGACAATAGCAGCAGCAGCCTCCCCCGCCCCTTCACTCTCTATCTCTCTCCATGGGAATATTTTAGGTTTCTCCTGATGGCTAAAATAATTTTGAATGCAATGGTCTGCATTTTTGTGGTGTCCATCTGTATCCTGATACATCATCAGGGTGTCTACCAACCTGAAATTCTCAGGAGAATCGTCAAAAAGTTGGCTTCATCAGGGAAAATGACCAGTGAAAGTGAAACGGCGATGTGGAACAAAGCTTGACGGTTGCGCATTGGCACGACTATGCTGAATAACGTTTCCGAATTATGATCCTTCGACCCAGAAGTGGTCAGGAAGTTTTTATCAAAATAGTCAAGGGAAATTCTAGAAAAGTCAGGGAATTTGAAATCAGTAATTTGGTAGGACACCCTTATTCACTGGTTCCACCGAACGAAACATTTCACAATCAAGTGAGAATTAGAGGAAGCGAAATATAGAAAGGCAGCAACGGGCGTGTGCCTCACTTGCCTTCACTCTGCTGCATGGACTTTCCATCTATGACACTGTGGGCACTTAACATGTCCTCGACAATTTTACTTTGCTCACCTACAACTTCGTCTGACCTCCAGAACTTATTTCTTATCATTGGCTTTTTTTTCCCAGGACTCAGTAAAGACTTTCGGGAACCCGACGGTACTTTTCACTGGAAAGCACCCATGGACATCTTGCAGCATGTGGGTTGTCTGCGAGGACCTATGAATCGACGTCCTGGACTTTTCAGCAGGAATCTCTCGGGTATTAGCCATATAGTGAGCGTAGAAAGGTCAGTATGTGGGGGGGGGGGGGGGGGGGGGAATCGACAAAGCACGCTTTTTGTGCTTGAGCACCTCATGGGTAAAAAAATACAAAGATTTCAGTAAGAGCTGTGAAAGTTGTGACAGCACTCGGAGCACATTCCTAGAACAGGGAAAATAATTATCAATAACGGTTACTGTTTTAATGTTTTCATATGTATTTGGTGAATATTCCAGCTATAATACAAAGGTTTGTGTGTTCCATTGTGTATTCAAACTTCTGTTAGATGTATTTTTTTTTGTGCATCTGTTGATCTGAGGATCCAAACCATAAAAGAAGAAACTGCAGAAAGAAAAACAAAGCTTTGAAAAAACAGCAAGTAGGCAAACCAAGCCTTTAGGAAACTTATTGTAATTTATTTTTATTCTAATTTAATCCTGCAACACCAAGCAGGCAAAGCAAGCCTTCAAAAAACTTGTCATTGTAATTTATTTTCAATCTTGTCTAATAATTAAACCAGTTTTGTGTATTAGTCTCATTTCTTATGATGTTATTTGTTTAGTTATTGTGATAAAACACCTGTGATAAGCCGAAGCAGGCTTTTGAGCCACTATGTATCACATCAGTTTCTAATAAAGTCAGTGTTTTAAATACTTGTGCTTTGTTTTGCACTACCTGCATGGTAGGACTCATGAAGTTCTATGTGCACAAATGGCAGTGATATGAGCTGAGACAAAACAGCTATCTTTATTGTTAAATTTGAAGATTGCTGCAATTTATTGCCACCCACCTGTCCACGCAAAGCAGGCATGAAGCAACAAAACATGCTGGTTCACACTTGCTCTTGCCAATAGTCCACACGTGTGATAAAAAAGATATACAACCTATTGTAAATGATAAGTGTAATCAAACTAATAGAACGTTAAGCTGCCGTTTAAAAAAAACGTTTACTTTTTTTCGAAGTGTGCAAATTCCAAAAGCTTCAGTTGTGTTTCATGATAAATTTTAGAGCAGCATTCAGTTCAGCATCGTTAGGACCATCAGCATTCCTTTTCCATGTTTCATTAAAGGAAATTGTAAGATATTAGTTCTGCATTTCGACGTTTACACTTGCAGACAATTGATGTTACCGCTTCTTTTAGGTGGAATCGAAGTTTCCATTTCAACTTTTATACTTTCACACAGTTGATGTTACAACTCTTTTTTTAGGGAAATTCAAGTTGAACCTCACAGGCGGCTAGAAGTCTCCTAACGACCACAATGCCTCCCTTTGGTCAACAAACTGACACTTGACTAGGGCTGCTAAACTCCAGACAAAGTGAGAGTCAGCACTGACTATCTTTCGGAGAGTCGCTCATACACTCCCATGACTCTTTTGCCATAGGAGTCACGGGACTCTTCATGAAAGGAGGGTCCTCACAAATCTTCTTACAGTGTCACTGGGATTACCAGGAAGGAGTCCAGTGACTCTCTTTCTCCGTTAGATAAGAGTCGTTAAAGAGTCACAGTTGACTACGTCACCTGGAGTCTTCCATACACTACCATGACTCCAGTGTGATGAGAGTCACAAGACTCTTTAAATAAGAGTCAAGTGACTCTACTAACAAGAGTCGAGAAAGAGTCAAATGTTTGGTGCGCAAAGACCCCCCCCCAGGGAGTCGTGGAGACTCTCTTTAAAAAAAGAGTCGAGGGACTCTATAAACTGGAGTCAAAAAGGTGTCGAATCTGCAGTAGGTGTGGCAGAGTGCCTCTTGAGGAGGGTGAGAAATCCGGAGGTAGTTATGGGTAGGAAGTCTACGCAGAAATCCATAAGTTGGCGCATAGGTTAAAGAAAGTAGCGCAACGCGACGATGGTCCTGTCGTTTTCTCAGCACCGGCCAAGCTGGGACGTTTATGTGTGAGGGTGGAGAGGGGATCGGTTGTCAGGGCCGCATGTGATAAGAAGCATCAAAACAAGTTTACGATTCCAAATTCAAAGACAACTGTGTCAGCGTGCCTTCGATAGATCTCTATGATTGTGAGTTGGCATTTTTGAGGGGTTTTAACTTGTGACGGTCTAGTGTCGTGATGTAATTTTTTTTTTGTGTGACCGCGCCGTGGGGCGTTTCTTTAAAAATAAACAGTTGACAGCACTCAGTCTGTGTACATCTTCTCTGTCCTGTGTCATTGTTCGCGCTGTTTTACCCGTAAACATGCTTCACCAACTACCCCAAATTTCAACAGTATTACAGCTCATGGTATATTTTTAAGAACACCTTTGTCACGAATTCGAGGGGTGCAGCAAGGTGCAAACACAACAATGTCTCATAGATAGCTGTAGAAATATATTATCAAAAGCACCTGTTTCTGTGCAATCACCCCCTCGACTGTTCAACACCACAGCCGTCAACCTCGCCACGCTCGACGCGCTGCATGCTGGATTTTCACTGCACCGGTTGGTGTTTGGACGGGGGAGCTCATATGGCCGGTGTCTGTACATAAAATGTAGCTCGTGAAAATTAATTTTTACAGCTACATACGATACATTATTATGTTTGCTCCTTTCTGTAACCCCCATCTTTATTTGTTCAGTGTAGAGGAGGAAGCAAAATTAACATTGGCCAAGGGACAAATATATATGAGCATGTACCATTATGGTCAGTCGGCAGCCCTATAGACGCTTTCCAGCACCTCTGCATGGGCGCCGCCATAACCGACCTTCAGTTTTTCTTTCCTCTTATTACATCTACTTTACTTCATCATTATCATAGCAGGACAGGTTACTGTCATTTCAGGTTCTATTGTATTCTTCTCTTTAGCATTGTCCTCTGTGGAGGCTCGTCAACACCCGTTTCAGTGGCTCGGCATCTTGGTAAGACAAGAGAAGGTCGGCAATGGCGGCCGTAATTTGGCGCGTGTGTAAATCGTCTATACACAGTTAGCAAGTTCCGTGTATTTGGCGAATATTTGGGGTGAAAAACACGCTATTTACACAAATTACCATAAATTTACACGTTGAGTAACGGATAACTCGTTCACAAATCATGCGAGGTTGTAAAAAACGTGTTTTGGTTCGGTCATACACGCACAACCGTGTAGCCGACCTCGAAAACACGCATCACCCCCGGCGACGACCGCAGCATTGCCGGCTATCGAAGCACCGGAATGCTTGGGGACACACTTGGAAAAGACCGTTGAGACGAATGTCGTGGAAAGAGACATGTCTCGGAGACGGATATGCACCAAAAGCAATTGCGCCATGTCGCAGGACGTTGGCGAAACCCGCGCTTACCGTGCTCGCTGCCATTTTCTGGTCGATGGCAATGTGGCTTCCCTCATGTCGCCCATGATTGTATTTGGTTTTGGGGTCTTGATAATGGTTTCTTACACACCACAAATAAAGTTATGGGTCTAATTATTCGTTGTAAACTGTTAACATGGATAAAAAAGCGTGTCCTCGATCTGAACACGTGACATCGCAGTTGGTTTCGTTTTGGCTTCAACCTTCAACTGCAAGCGATCTGGCCACGGCGCAAGCGCAACGCCGATGTACGCTGGAAGCTAGGGCCGGTTTGCTTTCGTTGTTTTTGTTTGACCGGAGAAAATCTGGCATCAACGCATGGCGCCGCTTTTGTTTTGGTTTGACAGGACGCGAGACGCTTCGCCTAGAGCTTCGCAGTTTGCGAGCACATAGCGAAGACGTGACCGGAGAACTGCCCCTATGATGTTCCCGGAAGACGGAAAGTATCATTCGTAATCGTCGTGTGTGCCTTGAAACCGAAGGGACTCACAGGGTCCACGACTGCGCAACCACAAGCCAAGGTTCACGACAGCGCTGCGTTGACCTCGGCGATCTCGTTCTGTTTTGGGCAACACGGCGATGCGAGAAAGTGCCGAAACGTTCGTGGTGTGTGGTGCGTTGCCCACGCTAACACGGACCTCAAATTGGTTCTTGTGGAGTAGAGGTTCAACGAGTTCAGTCCCGTCGTCGTCAGCTGATCCGGTCCAGCTGGTCCTGGAGGACGCAGCGAGCGTTTTTAAAAGTAAATCTTCCTTCGTTCCGTTTCAAAATGTGGAAGATTCCCGACGCATACCGTGAGTAAAAAGCTCCGGGCGTTTTCAACTAAATTATGTCGTTTAATTTGAACAATGGGCTTCAAATTGTTGTCCTAAATCTGCCGTTTTTATGCTTCGTACTGTCGGTCTGCATTTGTAAAGCGACGTGTTTGCACAGCGACGCACACTGCTCGAGTAGACGATTCGGTCCTGCAAACGACCGGTTATACAGAATTTCTGGGAAACTTAAGTCACCATCGATAGTTTTCTATAAATCTCGTATGAGTTTGTTGCGCTCATCATGCGGTGTGAATAAATTAGGGCAAGATTTCCTACCTGCCCACAGATGCATGAACTGAGATCATTTTTACGTAGTGAACATAGTGCTTTTTCTTTACTTAGGGAAGAAGCGTTGGTGCATTTAATATGGTACAATCTTTGAGAGTTGAGAAATTGGGAGAGCGAGCAAGCTTTCCCGACTTTGTCTCTTTTCTCTCTGGCATTGCCCCTAGTTTCAAGTTGCAGTTTCAGTAGACATACCTACTAGCAAGTACAAACTGCTCTAAAGCAGGTGAAAGACTGGTAAGTCAGGACGGTGCGGACTCCGTGTTTTGCAATATGCAAACGATTTTGTTGTGCCCGTCGTTTGCGTCTCCAGCAAAACGAATAATGTGATCTACAAAGGCACAATCACTAGCCAAGATTCACGATAACAGTGCGTTTGCTTCGGTTGTCCGTGTAGTTGTATTATACCCTGCTCTCTGCAACACCCTGTCATGACGAAGAGCTGGAACGGTCACGGTTTGAGCTGGGCTACCGGTTGACAGAAACCCGCACCGCCCGCATTGGCACCGAGTGCACTTGGGCTGTTGATGCTCAAGCCTTTCATCCGCGGCTTGTCGCCAGCTGATCCTGCTACTCGACGGTGAGGAAGCGGCGCGAGTGACCTCTGAAGTAAATGTAAATCCTCGTTTATCCAGTTATCCGGTTTCAATGTGTGGAAGATGTCCAACGTGTACTGAGGGTGAGAACTACGAGCGGTTTGCCTTGCTTTTATAACCGAAACCAGAGCAGCGAGATAACTGCCTTGCGTACTCCAAAATGACGGAAACAATAAGTTTCAACAGGTCGAGCACGTCACCGCGGATGTAGGCGAGACAGTGCACACTGTTTAAACGCTTGTAGTATCCACGAGTGCTACCAGAAAAATGACAACAGAGAAGGAGCTCGGGATTCAGCATAATGCAGTGCCACGGGCCCGTGAATAAAAGAAAATAAAAAAAAAAACGCATCAGCGCCACATTAGTGATCACGAATAACACCGGTCACTTTATCCCAAGCCCCACCGCTCCACTCGACACCGACACGACATACGACAACAAACTGCATCAAAACGCCCCAAAAGTGAAGGCGTCTGCTCCCGTACGCGTACTAGAACTAGCGGAAGTGAAGTGTTGGGCGGATGTCCTTCAGAAATACTTATATAAAAAATGCTTTGCACAAGGATATTTTCCATTGATTATTGAATACATAATGATAAAATCCTAATATTTTGTTTTTTCTATCTGATTTAAGCTAGTCGGACTGCTCATAACACTGGTCGAGCATGAAGATAACAAAAAAATTTAACTTTTTCATGGCCGTTTTAAGATTTATTGTTAATACATCGTTATTTTTCGCAACGGATGAATTTTACAGATTCTGCCTCCATACTTTCTAAATGCAAGAAGTTCTTACATACTGCTATCCATTGTGCCGTGTTTTGTGTCTTCTTCTATTAATCTGTAACGGTCAGCGACCAAAGAGCTCACCCGCACATGTCAAGCTTATATACGCCGCGGGGAAAAAAGGATGTTAGTAGGAAGTGTCGGGCGCAGTGTCGGTGTTGTGTTTGTGTGCGTGTCGGTGCTGTGTCCTACGTGGTACTCGTGTTGTCTGTGATGTATGTAGGGTTGCTGTCTATACTTGTGAAAGTTCTCAGCGTAGTAACAAACTCCTGATTGTTTTGTTTTTTTCACTGGCTGCAAGAAATCTCACTAGGTGGCGCAAGTTACCGCCCTACTTCAAATAGTTTGCTCGAGCTGTTTATCCATGTAAGTTCAGTATTCGTTTTTCTGTCTGGAGGTTCCGTGTTCCGTCGTGGCTGCCGACGCCGCCGACCGCCGACGACGCACGTACGTACCTTTGCACGTAGCTACGTCCGCCGCTTGGAGACTGTTTACTGTGTATAAAAGACATCGAACGAGAACAAACGCGTCCTGTGTGCTTTCAATTCGGCTAAAAGGCGCGCGGCTCGCTGGGCTCGTCTCTCGCCTGTTCTCGGCTGCTGGCCGCCATGTTTCATAAAAAAACACGCTGGACCGTGTTTCTCGGAAAGCAGACACGGTGTAGCGTGTTAAGTTTACACGGTACCTCGTGTGTAGGCGAATAACACACATGGCTGCGTGTAAAACGAACACGTTTCGACGTGTCCACTATGGGACAACGGTTTACACGTCTGGGCGTGTTATTTTTGCTAACAGTGTACGGTTCATAGATGCAGGGTGGCGAGGAGAGAAAAGTGCGTCCGTGGCCGACATATATTGTAGCACCTGAGCTCCCCGCCTTTTGTCGGTGTTTGTCCCGTTTTCTTTTTGAAACTTGCTTTCCCTTGGCTATGTTCGCTGATACCGATAAGAACCCACTATCGCACCCAATGAACGCTGGCAACCGATGACACCGCCTGACAAAGCGTCTCTGCACAAACGTCCCTGCTTTTTGTCTTCTCGTCCTTTTGGACATATTGTTTCTCATCTGTGCATTTGTTGGTGTCCTCTTATCCAAGCAATAAGCTCATATGTTCACAGGAAGGCCGCGGTTTGCAGAAAGAAAAGCGGCCACTGTAAAAACGAAATCTGATACCAAAGCAAAAAAATCACTCATGGCGAAAACAAACCAGTGATGCGTCGGATTTTTGGCGTGGCTTCTATTTTTTTTTTATCTCCAAACCTGTGAGCTCATTTCCAACAATAAATGTAGCAAGATGCATAAGTCTAGCAGCGTATCGTAATACACATTGCAAAAGTATTTCACTACTGAAATACACATAGATTTCCCAAATGCATCTTGGTACAGAAATAGATACTCAAAAGTGTCCCTAAGATTATATCGCAATACTTTCATGTCGAGATGTTGCCCCGATTGTAATTCCTCATTCGTTTTACATTGCTGCAGACGCCGGTTACGTGTTGACACATAAGCACTCCATGCCTATGTGGAGGCTGATGCTCATGGCCGTAAGTGCAGCAAATAATAGCAGTCGACAAGAGCAAACATGTTTTGGCCTTCTACATTAAAATATGTTGTTTTTTTTTTTTCTTTTACTTAACGCAGGACGAGAACACCCCACCGGCACTGCGTGTCCTCTACAACAAGCAAGAGCTGGATGATGCGGACTTTCTTCGCCTTGTTGTGGATCGTGAGCGCTTGTTCTCCGTTTTTACTTCTGAGGAGGGGCTGCGCATGTTGTTAGCAGCATACTGGCTGTTGAGCATCCAGTACGAACGCAAGGCCTTCAACACGCTGGTTTCTCTGGGGAGGCTTTTTTGAACAAAGTTTGCAGACAGGCATGTGGTTGAAGAGATGTTTTGTGAGCCGTTTTAAAAGTGTATAATGCATTTTCTCGCCAGTATTATCAGGTCGATTTTATTTTGATTACAGAAGGAATGATAGAAGGGTTTATAAAGGTTTGTTTCTTTTTCTATCTTTAAACGTTGGGCACTTTCTGTCATAACTTATGCTTACCTCCTGTAGGTGAGGTGCTTAAACTTTAGCAGTACAAGTTCCTCATTCATAGTCGTCTTCCAGAACTTTATAATTTTCCTTGTACAGGAGCAAGAGGATAGCGTCGTCTACTGAAACATTTGCTTTTTTGACGTAGAGTGTGAGTTCATTCTGTGATATTGTTCATTAAATGTTTGAAGATGGCATTCTTTATGTCATGGAATGGCATGCGTTGTATTTTTCATTTGTCTCTTACGGTTCAATAAATGTTCAATTTAACACATTCTAAGTGATATAATGAGCTTCACTTACTGAAATACTGCTGTGGCTAGACCACCCCCTCTACCATGCTTCCAATTAGTAAACAGATGCGCATAAGGGGATAAATGATAAGCGAAGCGTGTTTCCTGCAATCCTCTGAGATAAACTAAACATGTCACGTGTTATCCAACCAGGAAAGCTCCACATGCTTCGTTTGTGGCAGCCCGTGATGCTTACAATGGTTCAGCCGTGCAGTGCGATGTTTGGGGCCACTGCTTGCTCACTTAAGGCCCGTTCACACTCTTGCGACCGAGTTCGACCGAGAGAGACCAGACCGGTTTTTAAGCCTCTTGCGATCTCTTAGGACCAGCTCCGCAGCTGCAGCGGAGCTGGTCCTAAGAGATCGCAAGAGGCTTAAAAACCGGTCTGGTCTCTCTCGGTCGAACTCGGTCGCAAGAGTGTGAACGGGCCTTTAGAGTTCGAGAAAGGGGGGCGCCGTAACACTACCCAGTTGCCCTCGGGGTTATGAGGTGGCTTGCAAGGAGCTGTTTTGTATTACTTTTTCATGCAGTGAGTTGTGTTCAGTGTGACTCATTATTTCTTTATCACGTGCCTCGTATGTGGTGAAGTTGCAATTCCCCTAAGTGAAAAGTTTAAATATGTTCAGTAAACATAACCTGCAAATCATATAACAATAATGTAAGAATATGCAATACCTTTCATGATTTTTGTACTCTTTACAAGTTCTGATATGTGTACTGAACACATTCCTATAAATGTTTCACTGGGGCTTGTATATCATGTCACCTTTCATCAGAGCGCGGCGGAATCTACCAGCCATCCCAGCCAATCCAGCGTCGAGAGAGCATCATGTGACCTTGAACAACCAAAACGTCGCGTGATACTCTTCCGGCGCTCGATTGGCTGGGGTGGCCCAGCATCCACTGGGCCACCACAGCGGGCGCCCATTCCATGCCAAACACTCTTTGCCAAACACTCCTTGCCACTTCATAGTGGGTGCTTTGTCAAGCACCCACTATGAAGGGTACTTGCCTGAACACCCTAGGGGTGTTAGCCCTGGGACAAACTGATTTACACCCTTAAGGGTGTAAAAACTTTTACTGTGTATCCAAGCGTGCGAAGGCACAGAGGCGCGCAGCACTTCGGCGTTCCAAGGAAGCTTTGATCACGCATGCAAGCGCGGCTAAACTTGCTTTCGACGAGTTGTGCCTTTTTTTCTTGCAGGGCTGCGCTTTAGTGAAACATTTTTACGTGTTTTCGAAGGCAAGTCTCACCGTTCACACAAGGTTCTAAAAAAACGTTTTTTGCGAATGACGATGAAACGAGTAGAAAACGTGTCTTCTGCTCGCTTTCGCTAGCCTCCGCAACGCTAGCAAAACCGCAATTCGTCTATATGAGCAAGATGGCCGTCCGGTGGCTTCACTCGTGGGAGCGGAAAGCGTGATCTAGCAATTGCCATAGAGATTAGTGGTCGTCACCATTTGGTAGAGCTGGCGTCATCGAGTGGTGCATATCTGATAACACATTTCCGTTCAATCTAAATTTACGATTAAGAATACTTAGTTGGAATCTTTGGTCGATCTTATAATGAAACATTTATATTCTCTAAATTTTCCACACTCCTACAATCGCAACGAGTGATCTCTGTATGGCAAATGCTGGATCGCGCTTTCCGCTCCCGCGAGTGAAGCCAGCGGACGGCCATCTTGCTCGTAGAGGATTTGAGGTTTCGCTAGCGTTGCAGAGGCTGGCGGCAGCGTGCTGAAGACACGTTTTCTACTCGTTCGTCGTCATTCGTCGAATAAGCTTTTTAAGACCATATGTAAGCGTTGAGACTTGCCATTGAGAACACGCGGAATTTTTTTTTTTTAGAAAAGCGCAGTGCCGCATGGAAAAAGGCACAACTCGTCGAAAGCAAGTTTCGTCAATCTCGCGGCGTATCTAAGCTTCATTGGCACGCCGAAGTGCTGCGTCTCTGTACCTTCGTACGCTTCGATACCGATGAGAAATCGACGCCGCGGCAAAGTTTTGAAGGTGTGTCGAGCGTACATGGCTTTAGATCATATATATATATATCAGCCAAGTTGTTCTGGATCTTCCAGCTGTTCTGGCGAGGTGTTATAAATAAAAGGGGAAAAAAATCTGTTGTTGCTATTATGCACTATTAACCATGGCTATGTTCCAAATCTACTCGAATGGACCACATGGCAGCACAAACAGAGCAACACTGCGGAGAAAAGATGGTTTTCGAAGGCAAAAGTACAGGACGGCGAGATTGAAAATCTTTGTGAAGCGCGGCCCATACGGTCCTGTGCAATCTGTTGACCAATCACAACTAGGCGAGCTGCGCTCAAACTGGACCTCACGGGCGATTGCTGATTATGAGCCAGACCAATGATCAGTGATGAGGGGCTGTTGTGCTGCATTCTGTAAACGGTCTAGCGACGAAAAAAAGACGTACCTTGCCCCCCTCTCCTGTCGCTACTGGACCGTGGATCAAGCTGGTTTCTGGACTGCAAGTGCCGCCAATTACGAATACAGTCGTCAGCGTAATAAAGTAATACGCTGTTACAGAGGCACATACGGCTTCACGCACATTGCACTCGCAGAACACATCCACACGGCGCCGATTCTTGATCGCAGTATCCAAGCGTGCGAAGGCACAGAGACGCAGTACTTCGGGGTGCGAAGGAAAGATTTGATCGGAACCCACGAGAGCGGCAAAACTTGCTTTCGATGAGTTGTGCCTTTTATTCCTGCGGCACTGCGCTTCCGTAAAAATTTTCCCGTGTTCTCAACGGCAAGTCTCAACGCTTCCAGAGGGTCTTAAAAGAAGTTCTTGGGCGGATGACGACAAACGAGTAGAAAACGTGTCTTCAGCACGCTGCCGCCTGCCTCTGCAACGATAGCAAAGAACGTAATATGGCCACTTGCAAGATGGCCGTCGACCCGGTGGCTCCACTAGCTCTGCAGCGAACAAGCGGGGAAGCGCGATCCAGGGTGCGAATGGTTCGTTTTAGTGCCACTACATAAGCTGCGCTTCCGAGTAACGACACTTGGCCATATTGTGTGGCTTAAAATCATGGATGCCAGTTATCTGACCCTTTTATCTCAAACCGCAGGAAACGATTTTTCCGTCTTCCACAAATGTTGAAACAGTTCGCGACAAAGCAAAGCATTATTACATTAGTTTCCTACCACCTGAATCGAATGCTGAGGAAGTCGCACTTTCGAATCACGATGATTGGCAGTTGCGTCTGCTCTGCGCAAGCACCAAAATGGCGGCGCCCACAACAATGTCGGTGAACGGAGCGCCGATACTCGAAGCGCAGCTCATGTAGTGGCTCTAGTTCTTCTATAGCACCCAGTGGGAACCTTCGGTGAGTTGTTTACAATTGGTGATGAACAACAAAGTTGCGATGTTTATTTTTATTATATACAATGCTACGATCTCCGAGTACAGGCGGTATCATGCATGTATGCTTAAGCATCAAGCTATTTAATGAAATGGATGTAGTGAACAAGTGTTGGAGCTGGAAACTTGCGCAACTTGTGACCAATGAGTAGTATAGTAAGGCGTTTGTGAGTTCTTGTTCTATTGAATGTCCCGTTGTCTGTTATCTGGGACTATACTTTCAACCGTTTATGATAAAACGGTTATGTGGCATTTTAGTGAAACAAATAATTGGGGAAACCGACAAAAAAAACTGTTTTTAGGAACGTGTAACCGGTAACCGAAACCCTAAAAAAACGAAATGAAAGCGATATGAAAAGGAAACGGTAACCGAAATGGTTTTTAGGAACGTGTAACCGGTAACCGAAACCGTAAAAAAAAACGAAATGAGAAGAAAACGCTAACCGAAACAGCTTTTAGGAACGTGTAACCGGTAACCGAAACCGTAAAAAAAACCGAAACGAAACCGATAGGAAAAGGAAACAGTAACCGAAACGGTTTTTATGAACGTGTAACCGGTAACCGAAACTGTAAAAAAGCCGAAACGAAAAGGAAATGGTAACCGAAACGGTTTTTAGGAACGTATAACCCGTAACCAAAACCGATAAAAAAAAAAAACGAAACAAAACCGATATTAACGAGAAACAGTAACTGTATTAACCGTTACCGAAATGTTATATTTTTCGCTTTGTTTCCCTGCAGGATGAGCTCGACAAATTTTTGGTAGCATACGCGATGGCCACTGCACCAGCCCTCTCGTGAGAATACCGAGAAATATAGCCGACAAACAAAATGTCGCCGTAGAAGCCGCGTGAGTGCCAAGAGCCCGTGCCGCGGGAGATAGCCGACAAACAAAATGTCGCTGTATAGCACAGCAAATTGCAAGGAGACGCTTTCACGGGCACAAAAAAAAAATAAACAAAAGCGTTCGGAACTCTACGCTGTCACGTTTACGGCTATTGCTGGGTTAACGGGACTTGTTCCAGAGCGCGTACAGTATAAGTGTAAGTATAAGGCGCGTTGTTAGGTATAAGTATAAGGAGGGTCGTTACTTGTTCCAAAGCTTGTGCAGTGGGTACTACAAGAAGCCCAAGTACAATAAGGCGGGTTGTAAGGCTGTGGAAGTAGCACAGTTGTAACAACACTCTCCCGCAGCGGACCCAGGTATAGGTGCGACTCCGCAGGCGTTGCTTTTCAAGGGCAACATGGACGACGGATGACTGCAAGATCAAGAGCTTCCACCGGTGCCAAGAACAGGTATCGCCGACAAAGTGTGACCACGGAGCCGCGACATGCATCCTACCGACTGACGAGTTTCCCAAGCAGAAGTCTTTTCCGCGCTCTACACCAGCGCGGGCAGGTGAATCTAAGTAGGTGAGACGCTGCCAAAATCTACCCAAAGGAAGGGGCCACTGTCGCGGGGCGTCACGTGCGATCGCGCTCTGCCGGGACGGGGACCACGTGCCCTTGAGAGAGGCCTCCAACCAAGGCCGCCTGCCTGGGAGGGGAGCGCTAAGAAACCGGCACCGACCTCGGCCAGGGAGAGGACCGAGGTCGACCTTCGCACACGGCGCACAAGATCGCGGGGCGACGCTAGGCCTAGAGACGGGAACGACGAGCATCGACGCCTGCAACGCGTGGTCCGACCTTCGCGACACACACACACCGATCAACCAGCACCTCGAAGGCCCGTGCGTGACGCCGCCGTTTGTCGACCCCCTGCGACACCAACCCAAAGCGGCGCTCACGAGGTCGTCGTCAGGATCCGATGGCGCAGCCCACGACTGATGACGTATGGGGCGCGGCCTCACACACAACACACACACACACGTAGGGCGCGACTTACGCGGCGCGGCTCCCTCCGCCGGCGGCCTTCTTCATTTCTGGTGTCCGAAGAACGTGTCGCCTGCCATTGCGAGCATGGTATGAAGTTCCTAGCTGGCTTGACGCTCACAGTAAGACCTCCGTACCTAGCTCGCGATAGCGCGACTGCCGAAAGAAATCCAGGACCCGTACCTCGCTCGCGATGGCGCGACGGCCTCAAGAAAATCCAGGACGCGCGAAGCCCCCCAAAGGGCTTTCAACGGCACTGACGTAATGACCCAAGTTGCCGCGGCGGCCGTTGGGGTCGCGGAAGGGAAGAGGGGCGGGGCTTGTTTTTGACCCCGCCTTTTAGGGTTGGGTCAGCCAATGGGCGCCCCCGCGGGGCGGTGACGTAGGAGAGCCTCCTTGCCCCCGCCCGCCGAGGAGAGGAGCCCCGTCGGGGAGAGGGCTGCCCCGTTTCCCAAACAAGCTCATCGAAATTCCGCTCGCGTAGCGGCGTTTCTGCGGCTGGGAAAAATGGACGCCGGCGCTCCTTCCGGTCCGTGGGAAACTTCAAACCCGTCCTTCGCACCTGCCTTCCCACGACGTCGCCGACGACGACGTCGTTCGTCCGCTGACGCAATCGTCGTGGAGCCGCTCCTCCGACTGCCGCCGTTTTGGAAAGTCGCACGTTTTTAGGCGCCGCTTCATCGAGGAACGCATCAGGTCAAACCATATCATGGCAAAGCTCTCATGTTTGAGAGCTTTCAGAGGTGGCCCTCTGAAAGCTCTCAAACGCGGCTTTTTATTTTCCAAAAAGTGCGTAAACAAAACTGACAGCATGCTTGATTGTGCGCTACAAAGACAAAAATATTGAAGGGATTTTTTTTGTGAGTTTTTCGTTGTTGTTGTTGTTTTTTTTTTTTTTTTTGCCGCAAAAATAAATTATGCATCGCACAAGGCTCTTATTCTCTGCCCAGTCCTCTATCGCGGTCCGAAAACCAGATGCCAAAGTTTCACAACTCATATGTCATTCAAAAGGCTTATTTGGGTTATGCGAACGCAAAAAGGAGAACAAGGTTAGATAGATAGATATTTATTTGTACATAAAAGTACAGGTCGCATAGAAGGTGTTTCCGCCCGTAGACATATGTGATTATGTGGCCAGCAGGTTATACACACAAAAACACGTGTTTTTTTTGTGTGCGTCGCCTTATTGCCTCTTTTTGGGATTCGCATGACGGTTAAGAGTTGAGCTTGTTGTCACATATACTTCTAAATATATCAGCTTCAACTTTAGAATTAAACTTGAACACGAAGAAAGAAAGATAGAAAGAACAGGAAAGAAAACATGTCTTGTCTCATCTATGTTCCCCTCCTGTCCTTTCTTTCTCCGTGTTCCAAGTTTCATTCTAACGTTCCAGCTGATAGATTTACACGTTGGGTTTCGCATACCGAGATCTTTTAACCAATTCACGCTCTCCTAATTCTATCACAAGTTATAAGTGATTTTTTATCGCAATTTTCAAAGAAAACTCTCTTTAATTGTATGGAATTTTATGCCGCCAGTTTTGTGCCGCCAGACCGGGCCATTTTCCCGTCGAAGATTTCAGCAAATCTCACTTTTTGATAAGAAAAAGGTTGGCTCGAAAGGTTCAAATGCAAGCGCTACAAGAAAAAAAAAAAAGAACAATTAAGTAAGAATAAACGAGGCGATGTCTAGTTAATAAAAGCTGGGATCCCTCATTGCAGCACATCTATAGCTTTAATGCCTCTTTTTTGCCTCAAACCTCGACTGATTGGAACCACCTTCCCGCAGCCATTGTCACAATCACAGCCTCAGATGAATTTAAGATTGCCATTACTAACCTGTTACATGATGTTTAGTAGTAGTTATTTTGTGTATTTTTTGCTTTTTCATTGTTATTTGCTTCGTTCCATTTACTGTGCCCCACTATATCTGTAATGCCTTCGGGCCCTGAGAGACACAATAAATGAAAAAATGAAATGAAATCCTGGTAATGAGAAAAAAAAAAGGAAAAAAAAAACAAAGAAAACACACATTTGTACACTTTGTTCACATTCTGTATACACATCCGTCGTAACAGAAACTCCATAAAACATTTTTTTTTTCCACCCTCTGAAAGCGGAGTGAATAAAATTTCAATACTTTACGTAGCATCGTGAATCAAGACAAAAAGAAAATCAGTTAAATCGTATTTATTAAATCTAAAACGAATTCAAACGATTTAAATCCCTTCAGCTAGAAATAAGTACCTTTTTTATCGCTAGATTTGTTTTTTGACTCCCTGATATATATATATATATATATATATATATATATATATATCTATATATATATATATATATATATATATCATAATGATAATTTGCTTTAAATAATTAAATAATTTAAATAATTTGGTTTGAATACAAAATAAACGCCCATGGAAAGCAAAAATGTATAGACAAACGCTGAATACAAAATATTTTCAGCCATGTTTCTGCCCAATTGACCAAATCGGTCCAATTTCAATCAGAGTTTAAATCCTGGTTTCAATGGTGACGTGAATCATCTTGAATTTTCTTCGTCAGCCTGATTGTGGTCGTCAGGACTAAATGAAGGCAGATTTGGAGACGTTGTCTCTAACTCGGGATGATGATATCATGACATACAACATGAATAGAATTATCATGGGCTGGAATCTGAATTTTAATAAGTTTCCGCCACGGATTATACCAACGATAGAAAAAAAAAGCGTTTATACCAAAGCTGGAAAACAAAAATCATGATTCTTTCGAAAATTTCAAATAAAGCAAATTGATTTGATTTAAATCGGATTCATTTGATTCAAATCGAACTAGCTAGAAAAAAAAAGTAATTTTAATGACTATATTTATTTTTAAACGCGGCAGATTAATTGATTGATTCATCCGTTCGATATCACTTAAAATACAATGGAAGAAAGGACTATACTGTACATTTAAACTTTAATTAAGACATTTTTATTCATGTAAAACAGCCATGCCAGAACAAAAAAAAAAAACGATTATTTCTTAGTGGAAAAAGGTGAATTTGCTGTTTTGCATTTGAATTTTGATTTTGCTCGCAACAAGACATTACATTATTCGTATCGGTTTTTTTTTTTTCGTGTTTTGATTTGTTCGCAACAAAAACAAAATAAAACGCAAAAAAAATAAAAAAGGTCGAGGTTTTGATTTGTTTGTACGAGTGATTTCCTCGATTCTTTGATTTAAGTAGTTCACAATATGAGAACATTTGATTTAAGTACTTCACAATATGAAAACATTTGATTGAAGTAGTTCACAAAATGAGAACATTTGGTTTAAGTAGTTCACAATATGACAACATTTGATTTAAGTAGTTCACAATATGTGAACATTAAATTGAAGTAGTTCACAATATGAGAACATTTGATTTAAGTAGTTCACAATATGAGAACATTTGATTTAAGTAGTTCACAATAGGAGAACATTTGATGTAAGTGGTTCACAATATGAGAATATTTGATTGAAGTAGTTCGCAATATGAGAATATTTGATTTAGTAGTTCACAATACGAGAACGTTTGATTGAAGTAGTTCACAATATGAGAACATTTGGTTTAAGTAGTTCACAATATGAAAACATTTGATTTAACTAGTTCAAAATATGTGAACATTAAATTGAAGTAGTTCACAATATGAGAACATTTGATTTAAGTAGTTCACAATATGAGAACATTTGATTTAAGTAGTTTACTATATGAGAGCATTTGATTTAAGTAGTTCACATATATAAGAACATCAAATTATAGACTAACGGTACGTGAAGAAGTATTTTTTTGTCGATTATTTTTACGGAAAATGTTGGATTTCAATCATTGTATGGCGTGATTTGAAAATCACGATTTCGATGGGTGATATAAATTCAGGATTTTCACTGTAATGAATTTGTTTTCGCCACCCCCGCCCCACGGACGGAAAGCCTCGGGGATTTAATTCCGAATGTGTACGGGTTCTTTTCGGTGCACAATATTACACTCTGAAAAAAAAAATATATATATATATATACCGTGCGTCTACTTTCCCGCACAACACTCGGAGAGAGCCAATCAGCGCAACTAACGGAGGCAGCTCAGCGAATGCCGATGTTCGAAACGTATGTTTAAACCAAAAAAAAAACGCAGTCTGAGTTGTGACATTAAGCACGTGACGTTTTGCATTGCCTAATGTCACAATACAGACTGCGTTATTTTGGTCTCAACATATATGTTTCGGCATCGTTCATTCGCTAAGCTGCCTCCGTAAGTTGCGCTGATTGGCTCTCCGAGTGTTGTGCGGGAAAGTACACGCGCGGGCTTTTTTTTTAGAGTGTACGCCCGAAAACAGTCGGTCGAGAATTGGTCGGTTTCAGTCGCGCTCAGTCTCTCTTACGTGGTCACGTGGCGTTTAAGCTATTCCCACCCAATATATTCAAAGTCGAGGGTCATCGAAGGCGTACATTATATAGTAATAAGACAAAAGTACATGAACCCCATGTTTGTGGTTTCCAAGAAACTGCAAATACTTGATACTTGGATCGAAAAAGCAAAACAATCTTGCACAGATGTCTGCAGCCACATGTCGCGGCCATGGGTTTCACTGCTCACGTTTCATTTTCAAGCAGTTGAGCTTTTTTTGGCGTTATGAAAATACACTTGACTCTGTATAGCGAAATATTGATTGGGTTGTCTCCTGATGCACCCTATGAAATCACCTGGCACAAAATTATAACAGTTTGGGTGGTGTCGGTGTCCCTTTAAAGTAATCGCGAGACGGCGTCTTTCCTTACAGTGGCAAGCTTAAAATGCCAGGGAATAGGCAATCTTAGCTTATCGCTCTTATGTCGGCTGTCCTCACGTTTTGTAGAATTTCCTCCATATACTTCTTGTTTGTTTCACTTGGTGAGCATGGCGTCCTACACTCGCGTTGGAATTGTGAAGCCAATAATTCGTTGTGCTACGTACACTCTAAGAAATGCCTGCGCGTCTACTTACTCGCAAAACACTCAAAGAGCCAATGATTGCGATCTAGGAAATCAGCTCAGCGAATGACGAGGCGGAACATCCGTTTAGACCTTAAGATGAAGTCTGCGCTGTGGCATCACGCAATGGAATCATGACGCTTTGCATTGCGTATAATACCACAGCGCAGACTTCATTTTGAGGTCTAAACGGATGCTCCGCCTCATCATTCGATTAGCTGATTTGGCTGATCGCATGATTGGCTCTTGGAGTGTTTGGCGTGCAAGTAGACGCGCAGGCATTTCTTATAGAGTGTAAGACCGATGCGCTGATCCTCCTAACTGCGTTACGCTCCACTGGAATGAACCTTCGCGGGATTGTTATATGCTGCACCGTCAATACACTCTAAAAAAGGGTGTCACTTTACACCCTTTTGTCCCATATCATACACCCCAAAACTTCATTTCGACGTACAGCGCCCTATAGTTAAACATACGGTCCCGAATTTTACAAGGGGCTTGATAGCCATGCGATGTAACTTATTAAATAGCTAAGTTCGTACCAAAGACCACAGAAAGAAAACAGCGAGTTTTTGCAGTAGGGCCAAGAAAACCCCGATTATTTTTTTTTTTTTTTTTGTCAGTAACACGTACATTAGCTATTTGAATAAGTTGTACCACACGGCTATCAAGCCCCTCGTAAAGTTTGGGGCCGTCTGTTGGACTATAAGGCGCTGTACGTCGAATTGAAGTTTTGGGGTGTATTCTATGGGACAAAAGGGTGTAAGTTGACACCCTTTTACACCTTTTTTTTTTAGAGTGTACGATCAAATATCTTGGATCACGGAAATTACTATGAAACAGGGTTTTCAAATCAAATACCGGTTTGATTCTCTACACTCTATTCCCAGATGACTGCTCAAAAATATTGACTTTACGATCATGTTGTTTTTTTTTTTTGGGGGGGGGGGAGGGGGGACGTTGTTTTTTTTTCAGCAATTTCATAAAATATAGGGTAGTCCAAGTCACCAGGCTCGATCTAAAATGGACCGTAAAAATCGACGCCTGCACGTAGCAATCTAAACTTTTCGTCAAAGGCGTATTTTAAAGGTCTTTTTTTTTTTCTTGTAAAATTACAAAGCGTAGCTCTCTTCCTGTAAAAAATAAGGCCAAGAAACTTGCCAGGGTCTGCGGCGTGCAGCAACGCAGACGACAGGGGTCCAGTAGCGGGGTGTGTTTGGAGTTGGTATTGATAGATGGTGCTACCTCCTTATCGCGACGGCTCGCGACCACCGTGGTTTGTTAAAACGAACGTAATCTTATTGAAATGTACCTTCGGTTAAAAAATAAATGCGGACAATGAAA
Organism: Ixodes persulcatus; assembly: GCA_013358835.2. Lineage (NCBI taxonomy): Eukaryota > Metazoa > Arthropoda > Arachnida > Ixodida > Ixodidae > Ixodes > Ixodes persulcatus. The sequence continues at coordinate 79,143 of JABSTQ010008938.1, forward strand.
GCGAAACTTAAAGTAAAAACGCGCGTCTGCATAACGGCGGCGCTTTTGCTGCCAACGGATTTCGTCTGCGTGTCGTCTGCTTTCTTTCGCTGGTCGGCTGCACTTCGGACGCTGCTCCTCGACGCCCTATCAATACGAACGCCAAACACACCCCGCTACTGAACCCCTGTCGTCTGCGTTGCTGCTCGCCGTAGACCCTGGCAAGTTTCTTGGCCTTATTTTTTTTTACAGAAAGAGAACTACGCTTTGTAGTTTTATACAAGAAAAAACCGACCTGTGAAATACATCTTTGACGAAAAGTTTAGGTTGCTACGTGCGGGCGTCGAATTTACGGTCCTTTTAGATCGAGCCTGGTGACTTGGACCACCCTAAATGGTTTGTACTGGATTTCGTCCTTTCTCGGACACGCCAAATAGCAGACTAGTGAGCTGCAAAAGGGACTCATTTTCGCAGCTCTCCCAAACAATGCGCCAGAAATTTCACTCTAAGAATAGGGGGTGTGTAGGGAAATAACCCTTTATTCCATATGTAACACCTCAAAAACAACATGCGACGTCCAGTCCCCCAGACGTTG
>JABSTQ010008939.1:0-26154 GCA_013358835.2 Ixodes persulcatus
CACTTTATAGTGCGTGATTGTCGTGTCGCCCCTCGCCCTTTCCCCCTCGTGCAATTGACCTTTTGCTTCAGAGTAACAAATGGCAAGCTGTTTAGATGACAGTGTATTATGCTCGGTATCTAGCGAAGTTCTAAAGCTGCATGTAAGAACTCGCACACGTGGGAAAGTCCTCTAAAGCTTCCTGTTTTGCTCGAGGGTCAAATATTGGCTCACTCGCAAACAAACCGAATATCGTTGCCGCGCAGTGGTTGTACCGTACCCATTCGTATAAACTCTGGTTCAAAGCGCGGAAATGGAAAAACGCTTTAGACTCCCACAACTTTTCGGGCCTCCGAGCTAGCGGATGCAATTTACTTACGAAGTGAACACATTAACATGCTTCCATTTTTTTTTTTTTGTTAGGAGCACAAAGACTTGTTCTTCTACCTTGGAGGAGCGCAAAAGACTCTTTGCGTACGCACGCAATTTTCAAAAAATGACGTATGCTAAAATAGCGCACGCAAAGTGCAAAACGTGGTTAGCGTTGGGCACATGCGCATTGGCTACGACGCTATTTTTTGCGTACGCAAAGCTATAGCGTATGCTATTCTAAAACTCCCCAATGAGAAGTTGGCTAAAGCCAAGATGAGCAGAGTTAAAACAAATGGTGGCTCCCATGGCTGCGACCGCGACGTCGGTGGCATCCTTACGACTGTGATTTTCAATACTGGACAGACATTGCACTCGGTTTGGAAAACCCAGTAAGGTGGGCAACGATCACCGGCAACTTGATTCTTGCGATGTGCGAACATTTCTTGGCGGAGATACAGTGTGCGAAGGTCAGTACACGAGACCTCTCTTGCCGAGGCGACGCAAGCGGACACGACCGGTTGACCACTCGTGTCGCATTCTCATGTTTAAACAAATCCGAAATGTTACTCTGAACCAAAAATCTTGTTTTTTTTTTCTCAAGTTACAGCATTTCGTGTGTGAAATAAAAGTAGTGACTGTATCTTGGTGGCATTGCAAGCGCGAGAGGCTTGGGCTTTTGCGTTGCGGCGGAGAAACACTATTCTAAAACTTTCTTGTGTAGCATGCACTAACGCAAGCACTAAACTTAGCGCTAGCGTGCGCTAAAATTGTGTACGTTATTCTAAAACTCTCTATTGTGAGCATTTATAGAAACTTTCTTCATGATGTCACAACATCTTTCCTAACCTCCACTACTCTGCAGCCAAGGCACAGAGTTCTGCTAACCCAGGGGGAGGAGTGAAGGTCAGTTGGAGTGCGATATCGTAATGTGAGGAAGTAGGAGGGATTCAGTCTCGCACTGCCATGTATGCACTGGCCCCATCCGTTGACTGATGCTTCTACTGCATAGTTCAGGGAAATCTCAATTTCGGTTCAGCATCCCTTTAAAGTAGACAGAAGTGGCTTGATATTTCAATGTTAAACAAATTGTTTTACCCTTACAAGCATGCTGAAAAGTCATTCCTTTTAATGTTCAGATGAATAAAAACTGCAGTTTTGACATTTTGGCAAATTTACAATGTTTCTTTCTCTGTAAAATGTTTGCAACTGCTGTATTAAAGTTCTACGGTCCTGATATTACTAACAAATCAGCATTCGCATGCAGCCTAATCGTATGCCTGCTTACCTTTTCTGGCAGTTGTCTAGACACTCCTTAGCATGGCACAGCCATGTCATTGTTCTTTTCTCAATGTCTTTAAGAGTGACTTCTGCTTCTTTCTTGTTTTGTTCTGTTAAGCCGCCTGTAAGATATATATTTTATATAAGGCAATTTAAGTAAAATAGTAGTAGTAGTGACATTTGTCTAGGACGCATTGGCCCCTTTATGGGGCCCTGCAAGGACTCTTTAACTGGCTTTTAATTTGCATCGAACCTGAGCACACTGAACGTAATAACTTAATAAAACTTTTTTTTTTTTTCGAATTTTGCTTTATTTTAAAAGTTATAGGCAAATTAAAATGACAAAAACAAGCAAAAAATAACCTGCTTCATGACGTTGTTGGTCATGGCTTGAGTGGCCGTGAACTAGAGGAGGGGTAGTGAGCTCAGCGAGCGCCCACGGTTGCCGCACTTCGTGTCAACGGCTGGAGAGGGCGCCACTAAAGCATGTGTTGGATAGGCTGTATGAAGCGGGCGGCCAGGGCGGCTCGCATTGCATCTGCTGCGCGATTAAATACTAATTCGGCATGACACTTCATTGGCCACAAACGACAGCAAACACAGGGTAAAGATCAGTTCAGAAAGGAAGCCACTTTGCGCTGCCATACCGCCAAACGGCCAAATCGCAAGCCAAACCTGCTCCCGAAGGCCTTCAGAATGCTCGGAACCGGTCGGACCGTCGAGCCCGTATACGACCGCAGCGCCGCCGCATACATCCGGGACCTTTCTACGCTCGCCGCTAGACGGTGCCTGATCCCACTACCCCTTTCTAGTATGCGCCGCCTTTTCCACCACTTGGTGGCGGGTATGTCGACGGGTCATTTCTTGTTTCCATACTTTATAAACTGCATTTGTTTCTTTTCTGATCTAAGATACTGAACAAAAACTAGTTTCATAAAAAATTGAAACGGTTTGCGCCATTTATATTTTGTATTTCGACTTAAAAAAAGCTCTGACCAGTAATAAGGCCAGTACCAAAGACTTCACATATCGTACGCTTTCGGCACCGCGGGTCGCCCCCGTAGGTGGAGGTTTCCGCATCGTCCGGTTTAAATAGGACGCACTGATATTTAGTTACTCCCTCCATGTCCGCTGGCTTGCCCAAACCCCAAGAGACGTGGAAACCGCAAAAAAGTTAAGACGCTTAAATATGATTGCAGGGCCCCTTTAAGTGCTCCATAACTGCAGTGGGCCACCAGCTTGTGCAGGGCCGTCACAAACGTCTCGACTGTTTCGCCTGGCTCTTGCTTCCGCTGGTGCAATCTTGCTCGCTCATACATGACGTCTCTTTTCCCCACACAGTGGCCTTGAAACACTTCAATCACCTTGTCAAAGTCCACCTTCTCTTCCTCGGACAGCGTTGTTGCTGCCAGAATATCCTCCGTGTCTCCGCCCAGGCAGTAGATCAAAGCGTCCACTTGAGCTGGCCCGTCTTCCTCGATGAGCCGCGATACTCTCCTGTACCTCATGAAGCGGCGGGACCATGCTGTCCACTCTTCTTGGTGCTTGAAGTCGAACTGCATTGGTGGCGCGAAACTGAAGTTAGGCTTGTCTGGCCGTTGCTCTCGTCGCTCTTCTGCCGCCATCTTGTCTTCTCCGACGCCCCGGGCGAGCTTAGCGATGTCTCGGCTCTCTTCGGCCGTAGTTCTTTTTTTCCTGCGGCCATCCCTGGTCTTCTACCTTTGTGGCTGTCCGTACCCCACTTCTGACACCATGTCGTAATTCGGTTTGGACCGAGATACGCTAGCCGTTACGAACAACACGGGTGGGTTGACACAAGTCGGCGCGCCCAACTGGGTGCACCCCCTCTCGGGTTTTAGAGCGCAGCTCTTAGGCGCCCGTTTCCTGCTTGAGCGGCATCGCCGTTGCCGTCGGCGTAACCGCGCGGTGCATGATGGGTAAATTTCCCCGCTAAATCTAGCGGAAAATTTTCCCCGCTAATTCAGCGGAAAATTTTCCCCGCTAATTCAGCGGAAAATTTTACCCGCTTAATCTAGCAGAAAATTTTACCCGCTAAATTTAGCGGAAAAATTTTCCCGCTAAATCTAGCAGAAAATTTTCCCCGCTAAATCTAGCGGAAAATTTTTCCCGCTAGATTGAGCGGAACAATTTTTCCCCCTAAATTTAGCAGAAAATTTTGCCCGCTAAATTTAGCGGAAAAAATTCCCCGCTAAATTTAGTGGAAAATTTTCCCTTCCCCCGAGGCCACGTGATCCCTCTCCCCCCAGGGTCACGTGACCCCCCTCAAGAACACGTGACCCCTCCCCCAAATGGAGGAGGAGGTGAAGGAGGAGGACCAAGAGGAGGGAGGAGGGGAGGAGGAGTAGCTGGGAGGATGAGGAGGTGAGGACGAGGGACGAGGGGTATACCCTCCCCTCAGAACCCTTCTCTCCTCCTCCTCAAGAGCTGCGCTCCAATTCGGCATTACAGGGTGTTGTAAACGTCTTCCTTTTTTTTTTTTATTGAAGATCACAAACGTCAATATTGCCACAGATCTTGTTCTTTTTCGTTAAGAATATGCAGAGAATTATGAATGGGAAACTGTGTAACCTTGTACCCTTATCATCTGAGTGCCTTCCGCCCGAAGCCTGGTGCTTTGCATTGAAGTCTCAAAAGGATTGTTGGGCTACTATCTCTTTTAGTTGGTCCAAAGTAATCTCAATATTATTGTTCGGTGGGCTGTATACATTTACTATTCTGAAAGAAGTCTGGTTAAAAGTGATACGCAAGGATATTAAGTCCCGGTTTACTCTCTTTGGAGAAACATCAATACTGTAAAACCCTTAATGTTCGCGAGCCCTTAATTTTCGCGAATTTCGCGAATTGAAGAATTCGCGAAATTTAAGGGCACGCGAAAAATTCGAACCTTAAGAGTTTCAATGCAGGCGCCTGGATTTCGCGAAATTTAGTGGCCGCGATTATGTCCTCTGTGACCGATTCGCGAAAAATAGGGGCCGCGAAAATAAAGGGTTCTACAGTATTCGTTCCCCTTACAACCATGGCTGTACGGGGTTGTTTTTTCGTTGAATTACAGTATCTTTTAGGGAAAATCCAATTATTTGGTTATCGTGGTAGTATGGTTTTTGAATATTAGGTTGAATTTGACCCATAGTGATCTTAAGTGTTGTATTGCTGAGTAAGAATGATTAACATTAATTGTAGAACGTTTAGAGTGTCAGCTTTGTTAGAAGAACGACGCACACTTGACATTTTGTATGACTACTTTTTTCTTTTTTTTTTCGTTGTAGTTTATTTTGCTCTTCAGTCGCTCAGTCTATGTATTAAGGACCGGACAACCCGACCACAGTGCAGTGCGGAGTGAGCGGGGTTTTTTTCCAGTCCGGGCTACGCTCCCAGTGCGGCTCAGACAGTATTTCTTCCTGGAATTACAGTCACTGTTTAGTTGATCCTCCTCGCACTCTGTGCACCGAGGAGTGTTGGTGCATTTAGATGACAGATGGCCCTATCTGCAGCATTTCTTTCAGAATAGCACATGTAGATTCTCCTCAACTGGACACGAGCTCCACTCAGTGAAGATCCGTGTCTGAGTAGTCTGTGAAAACACTGCTGGTGTAACCTCAATGATCTTCGTATAAAGGCCATCCTTGCCTTCGAAACAGCGTATAATTGGGATGTCCTCTGCAGTCCCAGAGAAGTCATTCTGTTGCAGGAGTTTCTCCTTCAGTTCCTGATCATCTATTTTAGCAATCCTCTCACCTTGATCTGAGGTTTTCTTTGAAAAGGCCGTTTTGCCTGCAGTTTGTCTTTACGTTTTTTGTGCGAGTTGATGGCGTTCTCAAGCTTGTGAATCCCATCCTTGGATGGGCTCACAACTACAGCTCCTCCCTTGATGGGTCGAACCTCTGCCGCAGCGAGGCCTACTTCACCTGGCAGAACTGCATACTCCTGAATTGAGATCACCTGGCTGAGCTCTCAACCTTGCGTTGGGTGTTTTGGGTACACCAGCAGTGCTATCTTTTCCTTAAGCTTATCTTGGGTTACTGTGTCCATCAAAACTTATCCATAGTTCTCTTTGAGTAACCCTGTTATTGTGATAGCTTTAGTGGCTTCCGCATGAGTGTGGGATTGTCGGACAGCCTGTTCGTCCAACCTCCCCTGGAGATATGCATTTCACTCCAATATTTCAATAAAAATGTTAGTTACGACTTGAACACTCTGTGCCAGGGTTCTCAGTTGTTCCGGGCTCAGAAGTGCTCCACACGGAGTTATTGTGGCCAGGTAGTCTTAACTGAGCCCTTCCCAGCCGAGCCCTGAAGGACTCCGGAGAGCCTTTCACACCCGATTGGGTCAGATCCACGACTGGGGTCAGTGCGATGATCTGTATACTCTGTAAGTTCTCTGCATGTGTTTTTGGTGTATGGTTCCTGTGAGGGACTCTCAGAACCTGTACTTTCGTTGTGTCGTTGGGCTTCACATTCTGCCTCCTTTTTTTTCTTTCTTGTTCTTCTTCTTTGAACCCTGGTGTGTGTCCATGTTCTCTACTTCCTCATCATGTTCTCTCAAGGGAGATCTTGAATTATCTCTGGCATGATCACGTGAGTGGTTCCTCGACCGCCACATCGGATGTGCTTTGAAGGTGTCAAAAACACATGTATTTCTATGAGAAAACTCTTACTACTTATAATTGGACAACTTCAATAGCCACAAAGACGAAAATATCCAGTAACAAACTTGTTAGTGGTAGGAACGAGTGTGGCAAACTTAACAATTGTAAGTATCAATCCTCAGAAGCACGGTGGAAGATGAGAAGGTGTCTCAACGGAGGCCGCCGGAGTGTCGAATTAGCGCTTGCGGTTCTCAATTTTTGCAGCAGAGGCGCTAGTGCAGTGCGGGCCATCGCTGTGGGCTGCCGCGCGGGCTGTGTGCTTGGAGGCGCAGTTATAATGGGATTGGGAGCGCTTGAAAAATGCAAATTTTCTAGCGCAAAGGTCAGGTGGTTGAACTCTGTTCGTTAAATAAGTAGAGAAGCAACAGTGCTATGCGTTACGAGGGAAACAATTCAAAAGTTTGCTGTTTTTTGGGAAGTAAATTGGCTATACTCTAGGTCGTGATCAGTCGCGGTATACCATGCTCACATAGCAATGCGAGGCTAGGATTCCTACCCAACAAACACGTTAGCGTTGCGGTTACTAACGCTTCCAAAACGTATTGCAGATTAGTAAAAAAAAAATTAAAGATCAAACCAACCTGTCATTTGTTGGCTGTAGGGAGATGTCATTGATATGCACTTTTCTTGCTAGCTTTATTCAGATAAAAAGGCAGGCTAATGGGTTCCTTATCCTAGGGGCCCCAAAACAATTTCAGAAATAGTTAATATAAATGAACACGTTTTATTTGAACTGTACAAAACAGTGGGCTCAGATAAATGGCAAAACTAAGAATAATCAAAGCAATCGAAAATGAAACTGAATGCATGATAAAGGCATGGAAAAACACTTGCAGAAATGCAGCAAAATACACGCTACTTTGGCAAAATGGATTTATGTGCATTGAAATATATCATTTTCAAAGATGTCGTTAAATGCACAAAACGCAACTAAGGTATGTGGTCTTCACTAAATACTTCTCTACATAAAAAAAGCCTGGGCACATATTAAAAATGTCTCGCTGCATTTTGCATTTTCAGTACAAAGAAATACTCATTTTTCAGTATTTAGATACAATCATCCAATACATTCTCTAATACATTATTAAGCACACATAAAAAACACCCAGTCTATTAAACACGTGTTTCAAAAACTTGAATTTCAAATACTCCTCATCCCTGGCATAGTACATATTTCGAGTACTTCTGTTTGAAAAACTACTTCTCCCAGCCATAATTAGATATCTGTGAGAAAATTGCACATTAGACTAGGTTAGACTTCTTTCTCAGGTCTCGTGTTGTGTTTACCTTTTCAGGCGTTTTTTGTTTGCAGTATTTCCTCATTCTCATTGAGATGTAGTAATGCGAGATCTGTGCAGTTATATCAATCTTGTGACCTGCGCATGGGAATGAGAAGTGAAAGTTATCCATGACCTCGTCAAGAGTTCGCTCATAAGCGAACTTGCTTTCAGCGTGCTTTTGAAAGCAAGTTTCTGTGGCACAAACAAAATTAAAAACATTGCTAGTAGGGTGCAGCAGTTTTCCACGTGTCTTGCAGTTTGCAAAGGCGGCTTCAGGCTTTTCTGACAAAGACGTCGGAGAGACAAGCCCCAGCTTTAATGCTACACAGGTCGTGTGTTTCAGAAGCTTTCTGCACAAAAACCCGGTAATGCTATGTACTATACAGTCTTCCACACAGGCAGACGTGTACACATGATCACACACATCTTCACATTCCACTTCCGCATCTAGCAGGCCATCAAGGTTTTGCTTCGGTTCCTCAAGTTTAGTTTTGTGGACGGAAACATTTTGGAATGCTGATGTAAAATTTGAGAGTGTAAGAATTTGAGTCACCTGGCAGTTTCCAAATTTGGGCGGTTTTATTAGGCTATATATGGGCAGCATGTTGTAGAACTGAAGGAAGGTTGGCATCGATGGATGCTCGTTCTGACCACCTGCCTGGCAAATTATTCCGAAAAACCTCTCCAGGACATCTTGATTAAACTTTCCTGTTAGCACATACTTAAAACCACAGGGGCCTCCTCTCCCCCCCTCCCCCTCATACAGCATTTTTGCATGGTATTGACAATGATGACGAGAATGATAATGATGTACGAGATTTCTGCAGCCCATCCAGGTTGAAGGGCGGACAGCATGCAGTTTTAAAAACGCTGACATTGAGGAGAAATTTTAAAAGCAATATGACAGGTCATTGGGGTATATGAGGCGCTTGTTCAGGGTGACTCTGAATTACGCTCAAAAGCTGTGTAATCAAGGATAGGGTCGAAATTGCCGATCACTAAGGAGCTGAGAGAACATCGTTCCCATGATTCTTTTAGCACTAGCCGGGGCGCTTGGGGGATATAATAAATGGTCTATTGGCAACAAGTGCTCTTGTGCACATTGAGTTGATGGTATTTATGGAACAAAAACCAATGAGCTGCAATTCGCAACAGGTGCTCCTGTGCACATTGGGTTGATGGTATTTATGGGGCAAAAACCAATAAGTGGCAATTGGCAACAGGCACCCCTGTGCACATTGGGTTGATGGTATTTATGGGGCAAAAACCAATGAGCGGCAATTGGCAACAGGTGCTCCTGCGCACATTGATTTGATGGCACCCAGTCAACCAGCAACCATCTATTGGATGCCCGAGAGATGTGTTGTCCGGACATTTAACATATCCAGTGGATATCTGCGATGATTCATCTAACATTGAATGTACTGTGCAGTGCAAAATGATCCCCCAGAAAATGTACCACTAACGTAATCTGGATGATGCTGCTTGCCATTCAAAACCATTTTAGGATATTCAGCCTGATCCTGTGGATGTACCATGTACATACTTCAGAAATATTCCTCTCCCTGTTATAGGGACCAGCCTTGTGCCAGGAAGGCAACACACTATAGTACTGCCAGTGTCTAAGCACCCTCCTTTATATGCTAGCATATAGCTTGTGCACTGTCCTACAGAAAAATTTAAACGGACACGAGTCCAGTTCTTTACAAAACAAGAGCTCAGAGGGCAGATTTGCTGTATAGCCCGTGCATGCTCTCAATGTATACCCAAATGACACATTACAGGTGTTTAGTGTAGCAATCAGGCCCGCAGCAGACATTCTCTATTGTTTTTTTTCACCATCAAGCTCAGAAGCTTTACCACAGGATCAATGCAGGTGACACTGACGAGGAAGGCGACACTGCTGATGCTGACTCTTTTTAGTGAGGTGGACCCCGCCACTTGTGAGAGAACTGTGAAATACTGGACGCAAACATTGTCACATGCTATGACGACGGCCCTGAGGAACTGACCGCTGAAGTCTAAGGCGAGGACATGTGCTCTAATGACGAGGACACCAGAATCCTATGGCAGCTGTAGCGCCAACTGCATGGCGAAAGACGCCGCTGCAGTCTTTCAGCGTAACTTTGAACATGAGTAGCGCACTGAATTTCTGCCCAGCCTGTCAGGCATGCACATCCATTCTGTAAAAAAAGTAGCAGTGCCAAACAAATTGCCATTAACTCATTATTGTTATTGTTAAACAGACGAGCAGTGCTTGATGCTTTTAAAATAAACTATAATATTTGAACAATGCTGCATACATAGCATGATGCTTTTAAAGTATACTATCTGAACAATGCAGGATACTTTGCTTAAAAAAAATTCTGATAAACATAAAAAAAGCTCAATGCGTTCAAGGCCCACTTAAGGCAGTTCACATCTCTCACTCCTGTGGTGCAGAACGTTCCTAAAAAAGCAACAAAAAAAAACATTATGTTAAAGATATGTGAGCAGTGGTTTATCATGCCTTGGAGCAAAACTAATAAAGCAGTGAAGTTCAAAGTGAAGTGACCTAAATATGCAAGAATTGGAACTGATGTAAATAGCCCACAATTATTTTATGCCTTGTTTTTAAAGTACATTCATGCTGGAAGTGTGTACTGTATTGTCAACTTTTGTTTGTTAGATTTACATCAAATATCACACAGTGTTCTTGAAATTCGTTGTCTATGCATTCTTTTTAATCCATAATAAGGTACTATTATAATAATGCAATTTTTCCTCTTAGAGAAGCACTCCAGAGAAAATGTTTCTGTTTAAAATTATTTAATACTGTTCACATCTGTAGTATTTGCTATCAAATTAAACCAAAAGAGGTGTCACTGACTTCAATATTTAAAGCATTCAAGTACTCTCAAATAGAAATTATGCTTTGAAGAAATTGCACACCATACCCTACTGTTTTAGACAAGTTTGAATTTTGTGCTAACGTCAGCCTAATAAGACCAGCTTACCTTTTGAGATGACTGATGTCTGGCAGGTACGTGGTGAAGCCAGTTCGTGACTATGGTTTCCACCTTGAAGTCTTCACATTTGTGGCAGCTCTGCACTGCATCTGATAAAAAAAAAAGCAACAGATGCAGGAAACCAAATCTTCCATATATTTGGTTACATGTAAAGCCATCTGCAGTACTTTTCCAGAGATTACTTACTTATGATGCACTCAGCAAGGTGAAGGTTCCTGAATGTCAACTTTCCCTTACGTCCTTCGCACGAAAATTGCCCCAACTGGTCATTCAGCAACCGCTTCATGATCCATCTCTTACAGGAGGCATAACCAGATCCGCCGACTTTGCTGAGCTGTCGAACCTAAAAAAACATCCACATAGCAACCGCTTAGTTCAACTATAACTAGGATTGGATGTTTGGTTATTTTGAGTCAAACTTGGCAGGTATTTATCGGCTTCTATTTCTTCATTAAATTTGCTATTAATATTTTTGCTCTTATTGAGGCACTTCCGCCATTTAAACTGAGGAATTTTGACGTCTTTATCTTAATATGGCGATTGGATTCAAGATTAGAGCACTGCACGGGCTTGGGCTTACCCGGAAAGCCCGGGCCTGGGATGGGCTCGGGCTTTTGACTGCGGGCCCGGGCCGGGCTCGGGCCCGCTGTAATTGACTGTGATGCCGACGGGGGTCGTCATAAAAATCAGCGTCTCTGTGATCTCAGCAACATCAACTCCAGAATCACTATACAAGTACCCATGAACGTAGGCCCACCTCGAGACAGAGTGGACAGCAGCGTCATTAATCATGAGGTGAGCTTCAGGTTAATCCCAGTGGCGTGATGTTTTTGCTCATGGTGATAAATAGCGACAAACCAAAAATAAACGGACATCGAAGCGCTTTCTTAGGAATTAAAAAATGAGGGACTCACAAACATTAATGCTAGGCAATCTCAACCTAATTGATCATGAGAAACACTTGTCTCTCTTGAATGATAGCTGGGGAGCGCTAACATAGCAGCAATGACGTAGTGAGGGGGGCTTACAGACCTAGTGAACAGTTTTACACATACCGGGGAATGTCTGGCACATAATCAGGTATGATCTCCAAAATATTTTAGGAGAGGATATATCTGAAAATTAGAAGTCTTTCTTAAAATGCTCATTTCTGTATCTTAATCACAGTGCTAAAACCCATAAAAACACTTTTGATTACATTTATTTTTCAAGAAATGTTCTAAATATGTACATGACACCAGCAGTCATAACTTTAATTTAGTTCATTCTAAGTTAAATTGCTCTGGCACTAACGAAGACAAACCTTTTAACTGCAGTGAACCAGAATTAATAGAATATGATGAAGTTTCCGTTTGCCACTTTAAAATAACCAAAACAACGCTTTTCAGATTGTTATGTTTTTCTATAAAAGGCATCACTATCAAAAGTTATCACCTGATATCCATTTATTCTAGTCCATTGCACACCTAGATATATGAGAAATAAGTCTTCAAAGTTTCAATAAAAAGTATTGAATAGGAAAGAAGTTACGCATGTTTGCATATGAAAGGATGAAAAAAGGTGAGTTCTGAGTAAAACAACAAAAAGATTTGAGATAACATGCGTCTCAGGTAGGTGGGGGGTAACAACTTTGGCTGTATCTCTGGACTGGCGTAAGGAAGAAACAATTTTTTGCAACAGATTCAGAAATGTATATGTGTGCTCATAAAACAAAAATGAAAAAATTAGCTAACCAGAGGCCTCATACCTTAAAGGGGTATGGACACAAAATTCCAGCGCTCATTTTTTAGCTTTAATCTGTTGCATGTTGCAGCACAACCTAAAAAATACCAGCCTTTCGTCCAAAGGCACAAGAAAACTAATTTTAGAGCTAATTAAACAATATATCAATGTGCACCTGGTGGATGCATGTGGAGCCTATTTGGGAGGTAATCTAGCAACGTCGGGGAACTTACTACGTAGTTATGACGTAGCAAGGTCCATCGGAGCAGCGCCGCTCTTTGGAATTCACCATTTTCCTTCTTAGATTTCCTCCTCAACTCACAAATCGCGCATTGTACCAAACTGTTCAAGAAGACGGAAAGGAAGGACTCCCCTCTTTCTCGGACCCTCGTTCGTGCAACCGGACACAGCCACTCTCCCCATAGCCTAGAAGATTAGCCCTGCGCTCAAAATTTGGACCAAAGTTGCTTTTCCCACCCCGTTCACCCCTAAGCTGACAGTGCTGTGGAAGCTACGTGCTCCTTAGGCCAGCCACACGCTCATCACCCCACGGGTACTTAACAGCTTGATAGTAAGGCACTGACGCTATTGACACCACCACAACGCTGACAACGCCACCAACGGCAAAGCTCATGACCACACCAGCCTTCCTACGTCACGAATGCGGGGAATTTTTTTTTTTCTGTTTTTGTTTGCGCCGGATATCCCATGACGCATCACACTCTCTGTTCACTTGCTGAAGTGCACCGTTTGGAACGAAAAATATAGCCAGTCGTTCAAAATACAAACGTGCGATTATCATTTACGGTTATTGAATACAATGCAATGCAAACTGGGAATACAGTGCAAACTGGGAAAGCCACAGCAGGTTTGGAGAGCATTCAATAGTTGTTCCACTGTGAGGCTTCACTCTTAGTAACTTTTATAAATCTCCCCAGTGTTCTTTTTTTTGCTTGCACTATGCCCTTAGGTATATCATGTGATGCACCCAGCATACTTTGGTAAAATCATATTCAATTAAAGCTGCTAGCAATTAGAATTCCTTCAAGCACCTTAAAGGGATACTTTAACGAAATTTGAAATATACCCGTCGTGTTCACAAATAGGTTGAATATGATCCACAATATTCGTAAATGACAATCGCACATTTGTATTTTGAGCCTGGTGGCTGTATTTTTCGTTATAAACGGCCCACTCTGGCAAGCGCTTGGAGAACAGCCAGCGGAGAGCATGTGACATCCAACGCAATCGTGACATAGTTTGTCTCGGGACGAGCAAAGCTACGGCGAGGCTAACGTCGAGAGGATGACCTAGTCGTTCCAGCCACCGAAGCGGCTGCTTTTGTACGAATTGTGAGTGACGGGTTAATCTTCTATAATCTTGTAGGGGGACAATAGCGACTTCTGAGACACACAAAAGGGATTCTCGGGAAGAGGGAAGTTCCTCCTTCCCCTCTTCTCGAGACAGTTACTGTCACTAGCTGTCAAGGTTCTTGGACGGGCATTACAAACGAGGCGTTAGCGACATCCACCAGGTGTTCTTTGCTAATCGTTTAATTTGTTTTAAAATTCCTTTTCATGCCTTTTTTACAAGATATTGGTGTGTTCGATGTGATACTGCTCCTTTGATGACATATAGACCAAAAAATGAGCGCCGAAATTTCGTTGTAATATCCCTTTAAAAGGACACGACACCCCCAAAATTTTTTTTCGCCTGGCAATTTATTATGGTGTCAAAGGACTACCCAATCAATATTTTGCTACAGCATCACATACCGTAGAATACCGCGCATCCGCCCATTCCACATTAAGCGCCCATATCCAAATTTCTAAGATCTGAGAAGAAAATATCCACAGTACATTTATATGTGGAATTGATGACCGGACAAGCGCCCATCCCCATTTTTTCGTGATTATCTCTATATTTTGAGTGGGTGCTTGCCCGGTATTTTACGGTATATATTTAATAAAGTAAAATAATGCAGCTACTCGAAACTGGACGGAGGAGGAAGAAGAAATACAGAGGAGGAGAAAGTTGGCAAAAGTTACGTGGCTGTGCAACTTTTTTTTTCTTCAATCAATGTATTAGCAGCTTTTTAGAAGCCACAAAAAATGGGTATCGTATTTCTTTTCTATTTTCAATATTGAGTGTGTGCCTTCGATGACCCACAACTTTGGTTATATAATGATGTCTCGTTAATATGGACACCTCCGTTCCCGTGAAAAATCGTCCGTAATGTGAGTTATCCATAATAACGAGACAAAAATGCATGTATTTTCCCAGTTTGTACCCGAAAGTAGTGTCCATACAGCGGGTATCCATATTAACGGGGTCCATATTAACGAGACATGACTGTATTAGGTGGTTGTGTCTAAACCATAGAAAACAGCACTTGACCATGGAAAAGAAAGTAAGTGCAACTCAAACTGACCAGGTCTCGATCAACGGTTTTTGGGCGGAAAGAAAATGACTTTCGAGCAGCAAATTATGTTCTGGGTAGTTAGGCTTTCCTATGTCATGTACAAATAAAAATCCTTGGCGAGCATAAATACCCAGTCAGTGGCTCTTTAATCATTGCAAGTCAAATTAGTATACCTCAGACCTCATGAAGGAAAGTGTACATGGCTTACCAACAAGAGCTTTTAGTCTTGCTGCGTCCAGTTGTGGCTTTGATTCAGCCTTTGTGCGATTTGAAGGTCTGCTGGTTACACTTGGCCTAGGAGGCCATCTGTGCTGAAGATCCTAACCGAACCTTACCGGATGAACATTGATTCCTTCTTCAGTTTGAGAACTTTCTTGTGTGAAGTCGTGTTGAGTCATATGCCATTACCAATGCACACCTAGAAGTAGGACATAAACTTGAGTTCATCTTTGAAGCAGCACTACTATGTGCAAGAAATCTACCAGCGCAATATAACCTGTACTGGGATTGAAAACAGAGGTCCTATTTGTCAATGGCATGCCTCAAAATTAATTTTGTTGAAGAAAAAAAAAATTGTAGCAATATTTACGTGGCATAACACAATTTGAGTTGGGCACAAAACCAAACCGCTGTAACTAGGAGTTATCCTTCCTACCTCATAACTGTCGGAGTTAACGATTTAAATGATTCGACGTAATCCCTCCTCCTCCTCCTCCTCCTCCTCCTCCCCCCCCCCTCCCCCCCCCCCCTCCCCAACACACACACACCTTTCTCCAAATAAACTCGGACCGTGCCACGCCTCGACATATATAATTCATTCTAATCTTATCAGCAGAGAAAAATTCTAAAACACATAAACTTTACCTAGTTTCTGGGCATATGAAAGCAAACACACGGCACCCTTATCAAGGAAGTTTCTTTTACTTGTGGCAATAAAACTAAAGAAAATCTCAAATTTAAAATACGTTATGGATTGCTTCGGCAAGCGCCAAAATGAAATTGCAATTACCTGTTTCATACAAGCTTCCTCCAGCCCTCCCGGGCAGTCACTCATCTCGTCGGAGGAAATTTTTGGTACAAGCACCCGCTTGCTTTCACTGGGTTTCCGCGTCACTCAGCGATCCTGAAACGACCGGCGCCGAGAGTTACTCCCACATATTGTGCTTAAAGCTGCAACTTTTAAATTAAAGGAGATAATCACTAAACTAGGCAAAATTTGTTGTTTTTTTTGTTTTTTTTTGGGGAGATTAGAACTTACCAAACAGCTTTAGGATCCGCGCTTTGAAGAAGTCCGATTACGTTTTGTCACACAAGGCTTGACGGGCAGAAATTATCCACATGAATACTTAAAATCGAAAGAATAAAACACGGAGGACAAGCACAGGACAACCACATTCTTTCATTTAGCAACGACATTTTTTGGGGGCAGGAAAATCGCACCCTGAACGAGACCCCAACTAAGATAGGGTGATAAGGGGAAAGGCAAACTGGGAGATGGAAAGGGTAATAAGGGGGAAGGAAAACTGGGAGATGGAAAGGGTGATAAGGTGGAAGGAAAAGGAAAACTGGGAGATGGAAAGGGGGAGGGAGAACCACGAGGCACGAGCAGAACTACCGTGATGGTGTGGTATTTACGGGGAGTTGCGGTATTTTTCAAGTTCAGGCCTGATGAATTCTAATTCCCGTCTTGATAAGGTTACTGAGGCCGATAAAACATTGGGTTTTCTGCGTTCTGGATGAGAAAGGATTCAATGATGTCACGTCCGTAGCGATTGCGGTGTCCCCTTTCTGTCTTGGTTCCTGAGAAGTCAGGCGCGCATCCAATGCATTCGTTCGCGTGAACCGTGATCGGATGAATGGGGTAATCAGTTCTTGAAGTGGCTTCGTTTTTGTGCTCACGTAAGCGGTCATTTATACATCGGCCCATGTGTCCTATGTATTCAGCTCCGCATTTGAGGGGGATGGAGTAAAATTTTTCGGTGCAGCAGGCCCGGAAAAGCGTGGCGTGCTTTTTTTCGCAAGCGGCTTGGCTTCTTTTCGGTTCGTCATGTGGCACATGCTTGCCAATTTGATCCTACTAGAAAAGACAACTTTCGTGTCATGGCGTGGAGCAATGGATCGGATACGATGGGGAGCATTATGAATCTATGGTATGCTGGCTATCCTTCGACTGAAAGACGCTTTTGTGGTTACTTTTGGGTTAATAAACTGGTGGAAAACGGACACAAGGCGTTCCACCGGATATCCGGAACTCAGGAGTCGAGTTTGGCTCTTGATGCTATCTGTTGCCGAATGTTGACATGATTTTGTTTTAGCTGATGTGATTAACGTCTTGATGATACCTATTTTTACAGACTTTGAATGTGCACTCTCGAAAGGGAGCACTGGCTTTTCTGAACGCTGCCTGAACACCGAGCAAGCTCCTTCGTTGGTTTTTTTTCAATTGCAGGTCTAGAAATTGTAGCCCTTCCGAGGATGGAACTTCCTTTTTGAATTTTAGTTTGCCTCCTGCGCTTTCGAACGAGGCCACGATCACCTCGACTTTATTGGCTAGAGGGTGAATAATCAAGTAGTCATCAACGTAGCGGACTACGGTACATTCCGGGCTAGTGTTCTTGAGCTTTACCTGTATGGTTCTATCGACATAAGACATAAGACAGGTAGATTTTTGCTTAATATGGGTGCAAGGCAAGATCCTATACACCCCAGATTTCTGTATCCAGATTTTTCCTTCGTGCTCGATCATTGTTGATTTTAGGTAGAGTTGCAAAAGCTCGAGGAAGCTGGAAAGTGACACTCCGGATGAGTTTTGGAAGCTACAGATTTTGTGTTTGGTGACGGCTTCTTCTACGGATTCGAGAAGAATTGAAATGTCCAGGTTATAGTACATATCTTCTATGTCTAGCGAAAAGAAGTCTAAGTTAGGAGCACCAGTGTGAAACAGTTCTAGGGCGTTGATAAGCTCCTGAGAGTTTTTGATTCGAAAAGGCTGTGAGGGATGTACGCCGGAAAGGTGTTTCTGGAGAAATGTGGCGAGGTGCTTCTGCCAGCATCCTCTCTCAGATACTATTGTGCAGAGAGGGACGTCCGGCTTATGCGTCTTAGCGGCGAAGAATACTTGCAGATATTGGTTGGCTGGAGCTGTTACCGAATTTTTCATTTTCGGTAGGTTTAGCTGAACGCATAGTTCTTTCAGTTTGCTGCGGAGAGATCCTGAAGGCCTCTTCTTAATGGCTGTGAAGTTCTTTTCGACCGCGGCTTTGGCTTTCATTTTGTGCATTTCGTCATCAATTACTACGAAACCTCCCGTTTTATTCGCCTGGAGGAGCTTGAGGTTTTTTTCTCGAATTTCCGCTACTGCCGACCGAATGTTGACTCTTGCCTTGGGTCGGGGAGCTGGATGGTAGCAGACCGAACGGGTCGCTGCCCCCAAGAATTCCTGTCGTTCTGTTCCGGTATGACTGCTGCAACCTGGTGGATGGCTGCCAAGTGGTCGACCTTCGAGACCAGAAGATCTGGTGCAAACTTAGGTCCTTTTAAAGAAGAGCCTCTGTGTCGGAGAACAGTTTTGCATCTGTTAGGTGGGTCGGTGGGGCGAACTTGGTGGTAGGGGCTTGCGTACGGCTTTGCAGATTGTATTGGGAGACAATCTTTGTCCAAGACGACTCTAGAAGTTCTTTGGCAGCTTGCTGCAGAAATATGTAGGAAGGATGCTTCATGTAGGCTGGACCAAACAACTTCTTCATGAAGCTGTGCTGCACTGCTGATGTGACCAGTGTTGCCATCGCTGGGCGTCAGAAATCCGCTAAAAAGCAATAAGAAATCCGCCAGATTCCGCTAGATTCTAAAACATACCCTCTAAATTTTCCGCTAAGACCTATTTTATTAAAAAAAAACAGTGAAATTTTGTATGATAAAAATCTTTATCAATCTTAAAAGCTCCCCACAACTATGAGAGCTGAAATAACATATAAAAAAGTCTTCCAGGGAGTGTAACTGGAATACTAGAGGCTCTAGTGCTGCGGTTGTCGTCTACCTCATCACAGATGAGGCTAAAAGTTATAAGTGTTCACACTGATGAAAAAAAAAAATCACAGGTCACCGAAAAACACATCGAGGTCTTCGTCACCACTGTCGTCGTCTGACATCATCTCCACAGGAGCGCTGGTATTTGTTGAGGGACCAGAAAGGTGACTTGGTTGCACATACGTTGCAGATATCTCGATTGCACTAACAACTGCCTCTAGAAGTTCGTAATTAAACAACTCTTCTTGTGTCGCTTCAACTCTGCTCTTACGACGAGGATGGCGTTCAATGTTTCAGGCTTCAGCTCATTCCTCAGCTTAGATTTTACTATATTAAGCTGACTAAACGTCTTCTCTACTTGGGCATTTGAGTAGGGCAGCACCAGCATCGATATGGCAAATCCGGCCAACTCGGCGAACGGGGTTTCGCCACAGGCGTCCTTATAGGAGTGAACTTCACACCGGAACGGCTGCGTGGACGATATTTGCTGCCAGTTGAGGAGGGTGATTTTGCTCCACTGGTTTTAAATTTTTTCGATTGTTTCAGGGGGCACTGCCATTACTTCCACCTGAGGATCAATGGCTCCTTCATGACGCAGAAAGTGTTTTCGACCGATAAAACTGATGTCTTCTGGAGGACTGTGATGTCGGGAAGTCGCTGTCTGATTTGATCTACTAGCGTGGTAATAAACCATATGCAGCTTTCTCGCATCACAGCTTCATCTGCGAGAGAGAACCCGTCGGTCTTCTCAGCCTTCATGTTGTCAACGTAGGTCTCAAATAGGTAGCCTAGATATGGCTTGGGGTTCAAGTGGTTTTCAAGTCTAGATGTCCGAACGTCCATCTGCTCTGTCCGAATTACAACTTTTTGAACCAAGACCGAAAGCAAAGTCATGAGGTCTTTTAGCAGCTTTGTTTGATCCACATCTTTCGCCTCAAATGCCTCATTAACCTTCTGAACATCTGTCAGAATCTGTCTCAAAAAAAAAAAAAGCAAGTACCCCAGATTGATCTGGTTGTCGTACATACCTTACAGCACCTCTGCCGCATAGCTCTTTTCAGTGCGCTGCGCCATCTCGAAGTGCGTCTTCAATTCGGTCCACTGGTCTACGATCCTTGATACAGCTATTTCGAGGGATAGCCACCGCGTCCTGCAGGCTTGCACAATCTTCAGTGGTTCATCGCCGTCATTCATCAGACCGTAGAGCTTCTTGTACGCAAGCAGGGGATCTTGCGAACCAGTTGTACGTTTCGCATATTAGGTATTCCAAGTTTCTCGGCAATGCTTCCGCCGCAGCAGCCGACGTAGATAGCTGCAAAGAGTGGCAGACGCAAGGGATCAGTACGACGTCCTCAGCTTTCAACTTCCGATGAACGCCATTATTGTTCCTTGTCATAACGCTTGCGTTGTCTGTCCCTATGCCTCTCATCCTTTCCAGTTTAAGACAGTACTCTACCAGAGTGTATTTCGCGACCGCCACAATTTCATCTGCCGTGCACACTTCCAAGGTGCACAAGTTAAGGAATGTGGTCACGATCGTTGACTTGGTGACACTGGGTTAGATGATAGAAATGGCAAGGAATTTTGTGACACTGACGTCGTTCGACTCATCAATGATGAAGCTGTATAGCTGTCCCCAATGTCCTGTGCCAGATCCGCCTTGAAGTGAGGGCCAAGAACGTTCTTAATCACGGAAGCGCACTTGGAGCGGCGCATTTGATACGCTCTTGCAGCTTCGTTGTCAGGAAATGACTTCTCATAGAGCTGACACAAGTGATCGGCAGTCATAATTGAACAATGTTCGGCGATAAATAGAGCAGTTCTGCTCTCAGCGGCATTCCCTGGTTGGACTTGCCTTTTTGTAGTGAAGCCCAGTTGCTTCTGGATCGAAGAACTGCCAGCCAGTTCCCTATGCTTCTTGCTGTTCGCATGAGCTTTCAGGTCCGAATATCTGCTGCCAAGTTGACAGCCGCAGTGCTTGCACGCTGCAACTTGTTTTCCGTCACCAGACGCTTTGCACTGCAGTCATTTTCTGAGCAAGGAATCCTTCAACCACCCCGTCCTGAACTTCTGCGAATATACCACTTTCGGCATAACTCAAGAGGAAGGAGAATCAGGTTACACGGAGAATAAACAGAACCGTTTTTCGACGCAAAGCAGTTGGACGTCGTTCCTTTCTTCTCTGCAACTTCGAATGCAAAAAAGAAAAAGGGAGTGGCTGCTTTGCCAATCACCTCTCTTCCCGCCGGGAGCGAGCTCGCTATTTACACCGCAAGTGGCAGGGGGAGCGCCGAATCCACGGCTTGGGTGCATCGCAGCTCGTCCGTTTTGTCTTGCCTAGATAGTGATCGCCGCTTTGAAGCCTCACGGATTTGTTTGTCTGAGACGGGCGCAGCAAGTGACCAGGAGCCCTCCTACCCTGCTGAAGTTAAACAATTTCTGCATTTTTAGAGGACACGGAAATTGTTTTTTGCAGGACGATTTTGATTCGGTGCACTGCGTGAGGCATCCGCCAGAAATCCGCCATGTATGAAAATGGCCCGTCAAAAAATCCGCTAGCCGCTAGACTAATTTTTTCCCCGTCAGAAAAAAATAAAATCCGCCAGATTTAGCGGAAAGTCCGCTAAATTGGCATCACTGGATGTGACGCTTAATTCCCGGGAAACTTCCTTACGGGATAGTTGCATTATCTTGTGGCTGGTTGTCCAGTTCTGGCTGTTGAATCCAAGGGCTTGGTGCACCGATGGGTGAATGGTGTTCTTTGCAAATAAAATCCCAGGGTCCGGAGACGGAGTCGGAGTAGGTTTTGTCTTGATATGAAAATGGCAGCTTGGTAAAACGTAGTTGGGTCGAACATTGCGCAGATTCTTGCTCCAGGGACAGGACAGGACAAAGCTCTCGGTGATTGAAAGACTGGTAAAGGCGAGCGAGTTGAACATGAATACCTAAAATCGAAAGAATGTAACGCGGAGGACAGGCACAGGACAACCACATTCTTTCATTTGGCAACAATGTTTAGTTTGGGCAGGAAAATTGCACTCTGAACGAGACCCCAACTAAGATAGCATTGGATGCGTTGCATCCAATGCTATCTATAGCATTGAATGCTATCTATAGCATCGAATGCATTGGATGCGCGCCTGACTTCGCAGGAACCAAGACAAAAGGGGGACACCGTAATCGCTACGGACGTGAGATCATCGAATACTTTCTCATCCAGAACGCAGAAAACAATGTTTCATCGGCCTCAGTAACCTTATCAAGACTGGAATTAGAATTCATCAGGCCTGAACTTGAAAAATACCGCAACTCCCCGTAAATACCACACCATCACGGTAGTTCTGCTCGTGCCTCGTGGTTCTCCCTCCCCCTTTCCATCTCCCAGTTCCCCCTTATCACCCTTTCCATCTCCCAGTTTGCCTTTCCCCTTACCACCCTATCTTAGCTGGGGTCTGGTTCAGGGTGCAATTTTCCTGCCCAAACAAAATGTTGCTAAATGAAAGAATGTGGTTGTCCTGTGCTTGTCCTCCGTGTTTTATTCTTTCGATTTTAAATATTCATGTTCAACTCGCTCGCCTTAACCAGTCTCCACATGATCCACATCAGAAATTGAGATGATATGTCACTCATGGTCGTTCTCAAGACGTGCGCTTGCCTAATCGTTGGTAAAATTCCGGCTGCTCGACTGGTCTCGACGCTGCCGCGTGCTTCAGGTGGTTAGATTTCCCGCGAACGTTGCTTCCACTGTGGTTGCTTCGGTTCTTCCTCGCTTCCTCGTTCTCCGGAACGTTCGGTTTATCGTGTCGAACTTTCTGACGCAGGGGGTGTATCGCTTGATTATAATAATTCATATTTTAACTTGGTTTTTGTTTGCTGAAGTAAACAAATACTTAAGATTTACTTATTGATCTTAATTTAGCAAAACATTTGCATAAATTGCACTTTGAAAACTTATTGTTGTTTTATACGTCATGCGGGAGACCTTTGGGGTGACCCCACTGTTCACTCTATGCTGTCACGTGGTGAACCCGCAAGGGTGACTCGGACTTAACAAAATCATAAATGTTTCTAAAAATTATAGTATGAATTAATTTTTAAATGGAAATAATAAATATATAATAAACTTAAACCAAGTAATTTTTTTATATTGCATTTTAAGTAGAAAATTAAGATTGCATTTGCTGCGGGATGACGTTGGCGCGAATTCTAAAATTTGGATTTGAGACATGTAGGGTGTCGCACTGTGCGACCATGAACCCAAACAAAGTAAATACTTGGAGTCAGGAAGTATACCCAGCTTGCCAAGGACAACAGACCTGAGACGACGTTGTGTCCTGAAAAATGCTGCAACAGGTCAGGGACCCGAACCGACGTCGCCAACAGCCATTTCTGGAGGCCCAGTTGTCTCGGAACACGGTGAGACAGAAAATCCCCGTGAACTAAGTAGTACCAATGAAATCGGGATCGATCACAGTACTGAGCCAGTTAATAAAGATACAAGTGATAAAATGGTGAAAGGCGACGGGAGATTTGAAGACAATTTCCTGTCCAAGTTTCCGAAGAGGCCACTGCCAAAGTCGAATGTAACGAGTCCGACGTACCCTGTTTCGGCTGGCCTTAATTGGACGCAGGATGAAGGGCTTTTGAATCTCGAAAACTTCCTTGCTGGAGTGGACATTCTTCCCGGCACCAAGTAAAAGTACAACATTGGGAAGCCAGAAGTCAAAACTGAAGGCCCAAACTGCCAACAAGCGCAGGCGTCAAATGCCTTTCAAAAAGGAACTTCCTTGCTCAACTACAAAGTGGAAAGCGCTGCCTGACACCTACTCTGTTTGAAACAAAGTGCAATCATCATTTTGGGAAGGTCATCCTTATTTTGTGTGTGTGTGTGTGTGTGGTGGGGGGGGGGTCGGTGTGTGTGTTTGTTCAGGGGTGGAACGGCTGCGCCATTTGCGCCATTTTGCGCCAGACGCATTTGTCTGCGCTATTTTGCGGAAACTGCGCCACAGCCAATACCTCGCGCCATTATGCTCCAAATCGCACAACGCGCACCAAAAAACAAAATTGTATTTTGTCTTGGTTTCGGCTTTATCGACTCGATTGGCAACAATGAGCGCGTTTAGCTTGGTGGGCTTGCAATCCTTTGTTCCGTTTATTTTTCCTGTGTATCCCGAGTCAGAAGCGCTCGAAAAAAACTCGGGGGGTCGGATTCCAAGCGCTACATCACCTGCGACTGGATTGTTATTCTTCAACCATAAGCGGTTAACCAAGTCAGCCGAAGTGAGGGCGAGTCGTTAAGCGTGAGATTACCTGAGGCTCTGCGGCCCGGGATCCGGACGTCAGCCACTAGAAAACGCATTAGCAAAAGATTCCTTTACTTCATCGTTGGAAGTTGGAACCGCATTCCCACAAGATAAATCGTGGTTTGATAGAACTGAAACGCGGTCCGATCCGAAACCTTGCTGGCCAGCAGCTCTCACGCGAGCGGTAGATCTGCTCGGCGTACTTTAACCTTGCTCCTGCTTATCACTTAGACTATGATAGCTCCGTTAATCGTAGTCTGCTCCTTCGATATTGAGTTGTACAATAGGATAAACTCGAAATTTGTTGCCCTGTTCCTCCGCGCAACGGCATGTCCGTTGCTTACGCACGTCACGTGGTTCGCACATATAAATACTATGTCGAGCACGTGTGGGTTGTGCTATAAGCGTTGCTGGTTTGCATTTTGAGCAGCTGAAAGCCACTCAGAAAATATCAAGGACACTGTCTTCAGAAATATATGGTACTTGCTTTTTGCTTCTCATTAAGGCTCACAACGTTTCAAGTTTTCGCATCTGTTACTGTTATCCCATCTACCTAGGTCCCTAACCACTCATGTTCATCTGTGCTGCTAAACAGAATTGAAATTGCTCCCGTGCTCGTCTAAGACACAAGCTGAAATGCAATGAAAACTAATCTGAGCTGCTCCTAGTCTTCTCCAAAACGTAGTTTTAGCTGCTCCCAACCTGCTCCAAAACAGCTGTTTCAGCTGCTCCCGCGGGTGCTCCCAAGTACATTTCATGAGTTCCACCCCTGTTTTTTTATGTGCATTTTATGTGCTTTTTTTTAATGACGTCTGTGGTGTTATTGAATTATTCAATGTTATTCGGCACTACACATTTTTTTTTTCTGTTAATAAAAATCATGCACGCGATAGTGTGCACGTGATCTGCCGCCCCAGAATGAGCGCGTAGCCTCTGCTAGGGCTCAATCAAGATACGTTCACATGGCAAAATGGAAGCCTGAAGTATCACATTTTTTCGCCAACTCGGCCAAAGTTATGAAGTTCTGATGTCGGAAGTCACAGAGAGCTTTTGACCAATCGTGGAAGACGGTAATAGGATTTTTGAGTCAGTGTTATTCTGTTTTTGACCCAGTTTTTTCTGATTTGCTCAGTTCTGGAGCAAAATGTATATAAAATGGAAAAGGTTCCGCTCTGAAACCAGGTAAGACTGAATAAAAGGGAGTAAAGCCGAATGGGAATACATAATCGAGTAACTAGAAGTTCTTAAAAGTCCTTTTACGCTATTACTGTTACATCCTGGAAAACAAGGACGGAATACACCGCTAAAACTGCACAGTTCTGATGATACCTGAATTTCGTGGTTTGCCTATATATAATTATTCATAACTATGTGCACACATAATGTTCCTGTTCCCCCAGTCTTTTTTTTTTTATGTTCCACTGGCAGCCGCATGTTTTATAATACGATAGAGGACAATACGTGAGCAATCGGGAAAAGCTGAAACACGTGACAGAAAAGAATCCATCTTCACTTTATTAACTGATTATTTTCTTTAATTAGTGTGTATATGGTCCAACCCAAGCTATATAGCTAAAACGAAAAGGTTTATTTGGCAGATAGGAACCCATCGGGCAGGCACGTATCCAGGGGGGGAGGGGGGGGACCCATAAAGCTCGCCCCCCCCCCCCCCCCCCAAACCTTCCATTTGGTGGGGCCTCTCCCCCCTCCCCCTCATACAGCATTTTGTCATGGGCGAATCAAAATCCTGGCTGCGTGCCTGCCATCGGGTATGTTTGCGGTAAAAGTATTTTCCTGTGCTCAAAACATATAAAACTTCAGTATATAACCCCTTTAATTTCTCCACTAAGCATACTATTTAACCTAATAGATGTAAACTTAATAGAAGTGTATTATGATCGTCATCTCAAATGGTCCAGTCGGCCATTAAAAGTTGTCGATCCGAAATGCATTTCTATTGGACCAATGAAGCTTTCAGTTTAACCAGTACAACTTGTTATTGCTTCTATAGAAGGACCAGTAGGCACATGTATTGGACCAGAAGACATTCGTGTTGGTCCCATAGAAGTTTCTACTTGTCCCATGGAAGTTACTAATG